>CAJNDT010006192.1:120000-129376 GCA_905221615.1 Symbiodinium sp. CCMP2592 | reverse complement strand
TCGTGTTGCGTATTGGTGACCATGTTGCGTACCATGGCGCCCGAGTGGGCCCTACAACCTGTCGCCTAGGCAAGGTCACGCAAGTGGACGAAGCCAGGGCACAGGTGGGCGTCCACCGGTACATCCCCGACGCCTCAGGACTCAGAGTCCGGTGGCACCTTGCTTTTTTGGACGAAGGCGGTTCTCTGACCCGCGAAGGGACGAGACAGGCCATAGAGTCCATCACCGTGAAGGAGATTATCTCCAAGGTGGATCTTAGTAGGGATGGGGTTCTCGCTGCGTCTTCTGCCCGGAAGCTCGATAAGGCCGGTTACTCCTTGCAAGAGTCCGTGCCGGACCGAGTGGGTGTGGCAGCTTTCCCGATTGACGTCCCTGCTGCGTTGAAGGAGCTCCTTGCTGAGGCTCCCGCGCCCTCCTTGATCGTCGGTAGAGGTAGCTCCTGTGCCGCGGTCCAGGGGTGGATCAGAGATCACCTAGAGGGTATGGACGTGGAACTTGTCGAAGTAGCGGTGTCGGAGCACTCGCTTACTCAGGTCAGTAAGGCAGGAGGCCTGCGTAGCCCTCCTGCTGCGGTTCAAGGAGCCAGCTCCTACGGGATCCGCTGGGACTTCTCCTCAGAGGAGGACCGGCAAGCCCTGAGCCTTCTGGTCGATACGATCGACCCCAAGTGTCTCGTTGTGGGCCTATCCGGTAAGGGTATCCCCAAGGAGTTCCTCTCCCTGGTCAGTAGGTGGGGAGCAATGGCGGCCGAGAAGGGGCGCCAGATGCTTGTTACTATCTCAGATCAGGAAGGACTTTGGGAGCCTTGGGAGGCCCAGGGGTGGGCTCCCGTGTTTGGGACGCTTTCAGAACCGAAGTTCCCTTGGGCTTTCGGCCGAGCTGATCGATGTCAGCTCTTGGGATCAGTTCCTAGGGGTTCTAAGCATTCGGAAGGAGCGCTGATCTGTCTTTCCAACTTCAAGATGGATTCGGTTTGCGTTCGCTGTGCAAAGCCTGACGCTTTGGGCAGGGTAGCCCATCAGCACGCGAAGGCCCGGACCTCTTCGAGGGTGCTCGCTCCGGCCTTGTGCCGGTGCCTGGCGGATGCTGGTCTGAGGGGCGACCAGCCCCCTTGCTACGACAGCATTTGCTCAGTGAGCGGCCAGCCGCCGGCTGAGCCTGCGAAGCCTTCCGCTCCGGAGGTACCGTTGCCGGACGTTAAGTCTGGCGAGGACCTCTCCCCTCACGAGAGAGCGAAGATGGAGGCTGAAGTTCTGGAGTTCTCCAGGAAGATGGATGCTCACTGGCGGTCGAAGGCAGACGCCAAGGATTGGGATGGTGTCTTCGCGGACCTGGAGGTCTATGCGTTGGCAGGCCAGGCTGTGGCTGCCGACCCCCGCCGTACGCCAGAGTATAAGGCGCAGGTCATTGAAGGCCTCAGGTTGGGCCCTACGGAGAACCGTCCGGGGCTCACCGAGGCTGATCTCGCAGCCATTAAGGAGACGGTGGGCCGGAAGGCCGCTGCATTCTGGGTCGAAGGTACGGCGCGTACCACGGTCCGGAAGTTTGCGCCCGACTGCGTCCCTACGGGGCCTCCGGTCAGCTCTCAGCCCCATGCGCTCCGCGGGGAAGCGGCGCAGTGGGTTTATGACCGGCTTGAGGAGGAGGTCCAGAGAGGGCAGCTTGTGCGAGGCCCTTCGGCCTGGGGTTCGGCCCCTTTCCCTACGAAGGAGATGCCTTCCCACAAGCGGGCGAGGAAACGCCGCTTGGTGGTAGATTACCGCAGGGTAAACGCCAGGGGGAAGAGATCCACTTACTACTGCCGGCGGAGCACGGATGTGCTCGCTGCAGCGGTAGGATCAGTCTGGTATAGCTTCGTTGATGCGGTTTCCGGGTTCAATCAGCTCCGCAACACGAAGCGTGCCAGGGAGGTTCTTGCCATTGTTGCGCGTAGCGGTAAGTACCTCCCTATTGGGCTTACCTTCGGGCCTGTCAATGGTCCCGACGATTTTAACTACGGCGTGGACCGCGCGTATGCGCCGGGTCGCAATCGAAGGCTTAGGTTCACTAAGGAATGGGTGGCCTATGTCGACGACCTGACGGTTCGTACAGGTAGGGTCGTTGACGGCCGTTTCCTCACGGATGCGGAGGCAGAGGAGGAGATAAGGACGGCGTGCCGGAGGGGCAGCCGCTCCGCGCCTCAGACCGCCGCTTCCGCCCTTGAAGCCTTAGGCGCTCGAGGCCGCGACGGCTCGAGCTCCAGTCCGCCTGACGCGGACCGGAAGGTCGCGCCTAAAGCAAAAGCAAAACACGATGAATCCCTAACGGACACTAACCACACCACAAGAGCCCTATACCCTAACTCGCTTGTGTTCGTCTTGACCGCTTGTGTCTTGACCGCGGGGTCTAGGTTAGGGTTCGGGGTCTTAGTGTGCCGCGTCCGGGGGGTTCGGGGGGGAACGTGGGGGGCAGCTCGGACGCAGGCCTGTACGCCCGTGGGTCGCTACCTCCTTTCTATGCTACTACTCGTTGCGTGCGTGCTGCAGCAAGGGTGTAGTGAGGTAGTCCAGGGTGTAGGTCGTGCTGAGTGTGATCCCTACCCCCTCTCTCTGTGCAGCCCCCTTGAACCCCCTGCCTTTCAGGACATGGCCGCGCAGCGTGGGCTCAAGACGAGTAGCCCAGTAGCTTGCGACGGGCCGCGCGGGCCCTTGCCATCGGCTTCTTGCGCCTCGCGGTGTGCTTTGTCACACGTGGGCCGGGAGGTCGCGTGTACCCCTCTTTCCTTCGCTGCCGGTGGGTCCTCCGTGGACCGGCTGGTCGCGGAGCCACTCCCACTTTTTCCTCCGTGTGCCGGGCCCTTCGTGGGCCAGGGAGCCGCGAGGGGCGCCATGGGAGGTGGCCGCAGACGCGGGAACGAAGGGAAAGGCGGTCGTGATAGCAACTCACGATGGCAGCCGTTGGTGTGGCTAGAGAACCCCGCGGTTTGCCAGAGGGCGCTTACGCAAGCCCTCCGCCACGGCAAATTCGGCCTGCAGGGCCATCTCGGCGAAGGGGGCTGGATTAGCGTATCCGCCGTAGCCGAGAAGCTCCAGATCACTTCGTCCGCGATCGAGGCAGGTGCGGCGAGTGATCTGGAAAACGCGGCTGGCGGTCGGGAGAAGCAGCGGCTGGAGCTGGTCGATGGCCGGATCCGGGCTCTCCAGGGACACGGCCGTGGGTCAGGATTGACCGCGGGCACCGTGTATGGAGACGGCCTCGATGAGGCCGGCATGAGTGAGCTCTCGGTAGAGTACGGAGGCTCCACCCTCTGTCATGGCACAGAGGTGTTTCATGCGCGGCGGATCGGCCGCGACGGCCTCCTCCCGGGAGGCGGAAACGGCCCGCGCCTGACTGTCCATTGGGTGATCGGGCCCGGGTACCCAAGACAGCGGGACAGTACGTCGGGCTTTAGAACGAACTCGACCTGTCTTGTGGTCTCGAACCTCGAGCTCCTAAGGGCTTCCGGGGTGCCCGTCTGGAGAGGGACAGACGGATGTGTTCTGACAGGGCGTGTCCCTCCAGAATGCATCCTCCGAATCCTCACGGTGCAACCCGGCTGTTAAGTCTTCGACCTCTCGCTTGCAGAGCGTCAGGGTAACACCCTGCGGTGGGTCGATGATGCGGAGCCCGGGAGCGGAGTCCGCAGAGAGCAGTCGGCGCCGCCTGGCGGAGCCGGCCCGGTCAACTACTATATCGGTGACGAGGACTCGTCTTCCGAGCTGGAAGTTGAGGTGCGGGCCAAGAGCTCGGCAATGCCGGCGGGACCCCCGCCTGGACCACCTAAGGAGGGTGGTCCCCGTGGGATGCCCTCTGCGCTGCATCGGTCCAGGACGGTCGATGATAGGCCGCCGCCAGGGCGGGAAGGCAAACTAAAGCCTACCCCCAAGGTGGCCACAGAGGGAGCGCCTTCGGCAGGGGAACAGGAGCGGGGAAGATCACACCGCCCCCCTCAAAAGGTGCCTCCCGAAGCACCGCCTGCGGACACGATCCGCTACAAGACGCCGCCCAGGGCCCGGGATGAGCTGCCTGAGGATCCTCAGGCCGCGCCCGGGGACCCTGAGGGTGCCGGTGCAGCGCCTGGGGATCAGCCGATGGAGGCGGACCGTACGCTTACTCCAGCGGATTTGTTCCACCCGAAGAACTTCAGCAAGAAGGCGAACCCGAAGCCGCCGCCGAAGAGGCCAGCCGTTCCGGAAGGAATGGTCACGGTGAAGCCTGGCCCGACGCCGAAAGGGGTCAGGCCTCCACCGCCGTTCCTGATCATGGAAACCGAGAGGGCCGAGGAGTTCTTGATCACCAGGCCTGGATGGTTGCTGGGTGGGCCGGCTGAGCCGCCCATCGCGCGATCTCCTCCTCCGCCACCTGCTGCGAGGAACCGGTCGGAAAGGCCCTTGCCTCATGGAGGGCTGGGGCCCGGGCCTTACCAAGGCCCTATCCCGCCTAAGCTTGGTGGGCCTCCGCTCAAGGCCGCTCCGAAGGGGGCCGTTCCTAGTGCTGAAGCCCCTTCTGCGAGCTCGGCCTCCACGGGAGGCCCAGAGGGCTCCCGAGAAGGAGGTACGGCCGTCCCAGAGGAGACCGAGGAGGAACGGGCCAAGACTGAGGCCATCCTCCGCGGGATCGACGATTTCATAGCATCCGTGGAGCGTCGGTCGGCAAGCCAAGAACGGCCCGCTCCGAAGTCTCCTGCGCGGCACACCTTTGTGCCTTTCAGTGTGGATCCGATTCCCGAGGAGGCTGCAGTGCCTGGGGAATTCGTCGATCTCGGGGACACCCCCGACCGGAGTGCGATCCATGGCGGGGGCGTGGCTGGTTGCCCTACCCCCGAGGAGATTGGGAACGGAGACCCTAGAAGGGTTCCTTCCCGTGGGTCCGGCCACAAGTGTGGTATCCGCGGGTGCCGTGCCGAATTCGAGCACGAGTACGAAGCCGCGTACCACCGAGCGGCTGTCCACGGAAGGGGCCTTCCGGCGAACATGGTGCCGGCCCCGTGCGACGATGCGTTCTTTGGAGAAGCCGCTGTGGCTCTGAGACGCTTCCGCCACGGAGAAGCTCGCAGAGACCACAGAGACCGTGTCTGGGTCTTTGAGGCTGACCGGGGCCGGTTTACGCATATCTCCAACCCGGACCGCTTCTGTGATCGCATCGGGGCGGAGCTGCGTGATTTCAGGCGGCTCCCGGATGGGGCGCCTTGTGTCACTTCCGATGGTCTCTGGCGCACGTATCGCCTTGACCGGAGGCCGGTGCAGCGGGCGAAGCCTCCCGTGCGCTACCCGAGTACCATTCTCGTGCCAGCGTACGAGGAGACGGACTTCATGATGCCCAACGCCGCAGCTCCGAGTCCCTACCGTCACTTGTTTAGGGACGAGACCCCGCTGGGCGAAGCGTTGGAGGCGATTCACGAAGAGCAGGGGAGATCCGGAGAGGTTCCCGAAGATGTTGAACCGCCTCCTCCGGCGTTCCCCGACGAGCTTTTGGAGCCCCAAGATCCGGACGTGGACGCTCCCCGTGAAGATACCCCGAGGGAGCACGTCCAAGCGATGAGGGAAACCTTTTCAGACCTTATCTGGAACGCCCACGATGGGCTCAGAGAAGAAAAGCTCGCCGCGGGTGTCTTGAACCCTATCGCAAAGCAGACTGACACCCAACTGTAGATAGATCCCCCTATGCTGGAAACGGATCTGCTCCCTCGAGAGAAGGGGGGTGTCCAGAGGACTGGAACCCCGCCTGATCCACGATGGGGTGCGGAGCCTCAGGCTTCCAGCCCTAAGAAGAAAGCTCCGCCATCTTCGGCGACGCATGCCGAGGATCAGGAGATGGCTCCTGCTCCTCCGGATGCCTCTCAGGAGGCGTCTTCCTCCTCTGCAGCGCCTGCGGCCAACGTGACTCCCCCAGCTGAGGCGGGGAGTCCGGAGGTCCGGATCCCTAGCCTCGCGGAGTCTATGAAGGCAGGCTTGGCACGGGAAAGAGCGGCGGCACGCGCCAAGGAGGAGCTTGCTGCTTCGGCCCAGGAGGCCGCGGCTGCGGCTCCTGAGGCACGGCGCGACACCCGCCTTCCTGCAGTGACCAAGGAGGAAAAGGGGACAGCAGAGGCTAAGTCCCTCTCCTCCCTCAAGCGCGCCGTTGAGGAGAGCGGCTCTGAGCGTCAAGGCCCCGCGGCCAAGCGGGCCACCACCAAGACGGAAGAAGCGCCCTCGGCACCAGCCGGCCCTGCAGGAGCCGCGGCCGGGACAGGCGCGGCTCCCTCGTCTAGTGGCGAGGCAGGTGCCGAAGAAGGTGCCAGCGGGGCCGCTGCTCCGTCGAGCACAGACAAGCGGCGACCCTCGGAGCCGGAGGGACCGCCGCCGCCCAAGAAGCGATTCACAACATGGCAGGATACCATGGAGTCGCCGGCTCCCCAACACCGAGTTTCGGGGGTTTACGGACTCTCGAACGAGGTTCCCGGGGCCGATTGGCGCGACGTGGACTGGGATGCGACTCCACCGCCGGGGCCTGGAAGGGCCGGCGCCCGCGACGTGGATCCCAGGCTCACGGTCCCCCTTGATCTCCAACATGATGAACAGATCAGGGAATTCTTCCGAGGCGGTGGTGAGCATACGCTCGAGCAGCTCCTCGCGTTGGCGCGGCGCCGGAGGCGCGCGTTCGTCTACCAGGCTGCGATTTTGTCGAACAGGCCAGTGTTTGAAATCTGGCCCCATTACGATGAAAACGAGCTTGGACCGACACCCGAGCGCGTTCCGCTCCTCACAGGCAAGGTCTGGCCTTGGGGCTGGTGGGATTGCTTTACTTGTGGGCGTGCGAACCCACCAGAACGCAATACCTGCCGGCACCATGATTCCGAGGAGCTCGGAGGTGCCCCCTGTGTGGGGATCTTCGAGGACAGCCTGTACTGGAGCACGCCGGTGGACATGCGAACGGCGCCGGCGTGGTTCATCGAGGTCTGGCTCGATGAACATAAGGAACGCATAAAGGAGTACCTTTATGCGAAGCGTTCGGACGCGATCGCCGCCGCAATGTCCAACGCCTACTGGACCTGTGGGCGGGACACATGCCAAGAGAGGACCATGTTATGGCGCAAACTGTGCTTTAAGTGCAGTGGCCCTAAGTCGGGCGCGTCGTTCATAACCCACGGCATGCCGCCCCAGGAAGGCGACGATGAAGCTGCTTCTTCGTCGGAAGAGAGCGAGGGCACGAAGATGGAACGTATCGAGCGTTCCCTCAACGCCGATCCCCTTGCGGAGCATGCGAGGAAATTCCTCCGCTCCGGACGGAAGAGGCTCCGCGCTGAAAAGCGCAGGCAGGCAGAGCTCTCTAAAGACTCTGCCCGAGCCTGGTGGAGCCAACCTTCCTCCGGGCGCGGTGCACCCAGTGGGGGCCGCAGCTCTGGCAGCAAGGGTGGTGGCAAAGGTGGTGGAAGGGGAAGCTCGAACCGCTACGGCAACCGAGGATGGTGGGCCGGAGGTGCTGCCGTACTGGCATACTCCTCCCGACTCGGCGAGCGTGCTGGGCAGCCCGCCCTCACGCTCCCACTGCGTGGCCCGGGTGGCCACAGAGTGGCGCCCGAGGCCCCTGCCGTTTCTTCTCGCCCCGCTGTCTCTTCCGGGCCCTCGAACCGTGGTGGGTTCCTTGGGGCCGTGCGCTCGATAGGCGCTGCGGTCTCCAGCTGGGCTCTCTCCAGGAGAGCGCGCACTCGCGCAGCCCACGCCACAACGGGCAACATTGGATGGAAGACGGGTTTGGTGGCCGCTGCGCTGGCGCCTACCCTCTTCACTGTTGAGCGCGGTGCCAGAGAGGTGGCACACGTGAGCCTCACTGCCGTTGCCACTGCGGCGGAGGACCTCATCGAGGAATCCTCTGGTATCCTCGTTCGGGGTGTCCGCGTGGTTGGCTTGACGGCCGTCGTCCTACTGTGGACGTTCGCGGCCGTAGTGCTGTGGTGGGCCGGACGTGTCGCCACTAACCGGCTAATGCACGCCATGAACGGTAACCCCTTTGGGCATGCTGTTCTGGTGTCGCTCGAAGGCCGGGAGGCTGTCTTTGAGGTTGCATCAAAGACTAAGGCCGGAGCACACAGGGTTCTTGTGAAGGTCGGGTCGGTCGCGGACGGCGCAGGCTGCGACTGCAAGGCATTCCTCAACGAGGGACGTTGTGGTCACATAGAACGCGCTGTTGAAGCTGCGGGGCAACTCGTGGCCATGACAGGCGCGAGCGCTGCCCCAACGCTGTCCGTCGCCTCGGCCGCGACTAGACGCGCCCGTGCGATCCTCGGCGCGCCGGCCCTGGAACAGGGGTGCCTTGCCGGCATGGTGTCGAAAGCGAGATCGCTCTCTGAAAGAGCTCGGAATGTCGGGAACCCGTCCGAGGGTTGCCTTGACGGCGTTACCAAGCTCAGAGGCCGCCACGAGGTGGCCACAGTGTCGGCGCCTCCGACAGAGACTGTTCCGAAGACGCCTGCAGCGGAGGCTTCCCGCCAGGGTACCTCTGCGGCGTCTCCGGCTCCGACAGCTCCCATGTCGAGCCAGGCACGGCGTGTCAGAGACTTCCCGATCCCTGACGGCTTCGAGCGAGCCGGGGTCAAGTTTCTGACCCTTCAGGAGTATCACGCTGTGGTACAAACGATGCTATCGGACGCTGGGCATGGGGACCACGTTTACGTGCGAGCCTACAGCTTCGATAGCAAGCCTTTGGTTGGAGCCCTCGTGTCCTCGCTGGAGCGAGGCGCCCGAGCCCACGTGCTTGCCGACAACTCGCAGACGCGCCGGACCAAGCTCCAGCTGCAGTCCCTCAAGGAGCTAGGGGCGGCTGGCGTCCAGGTCCGTGTCGGCAAGGGCACCTCGGTCAAGGCGGCTTACGCCGCCGAGAACCGCACGGACGTGAGCATCGGCGCAGGCCTCGCGGGCATCCACCACGCCAAGACGGTGCTCGTGACGATGCCGGACTCCACAGTTAGCGCCGTGATAGGAAGCCTAAACTTTAGTGCTAGTTCACGGGCCAACGCGGAGGTCGGCATCGCGGTCGCCAGTGTGCTGACCTCTGAATTTAGCCAAAAGTGCCTAGATTCGTTTGGCACCGAGTGGTCCAAGGCGCTGAAGCTCGAGGAGTTCGAAGCACCTCAGCGGAACCACCGCGGGCGGGCAAAACCCTCAAATGTCCATCAGCCCGCCGCGCAACCCAACGTGGAGCCGCAGTGACCGTGGACTAGAAGTCGCGGACTGCGCTCCGCCCTTCTAGCCACCTGTGGCAACTTCAGTTTTGGTCGCAGCACCTAGCTGCTTTCCGATGAGACGACAGGGTGGCGTATCCGCTCTACATGTCTTTGACGGGAGCGGCTAGGGAGGCACGGTAGTGCTCCCGAAGCGCG
>CAJNDT010006192.1:0-115000 GCA_905221615.1 Symbiodinium sp. CCMP2592 | reverse complement strand
GACTTGATTGAGTGCAGGGTCTGGTACATGGCGGTCATAATGGCTTGACAGTCAGCGACCCTTGGATGCAACCTTGTGACCCTTGACTGCGTTGATTCTTAAAACATGTGCATTAAAGGGTCTTTTGGATGCCTTGAAGGGTTGCTTCGTGGATGCCTACTAACATCCAGCATCTTTGAGGGACCCTTGGATGCAACCTTGTGACCCTTGAATGCGCTGAATCTCCGAGAAGGTGCATTGAAGGGTCTTTTCGATGCATTGAAGGGTTGCTTCGTGGGTGTCCAACATCCAGCATCTTTGAGGGACCCTTGGATGCAACCTTGTGACCCTTGAATGCGCTGAATCTCCAAAAAGGTACATTGAAATGGTCTTTTACCCTAAACCCTAAACCAGCCTAAACCCTAAACCCCTAAACCCTAAACCTTAAACCCTAAACCCTAAAGCATTGAAGGGTTGCTTCGTGGATGCCCAACATCCAGCCATCTTTGAGGGACCCTTGGATGCAACCTTTTGACCCTTGAACGCGCTGATTCTTAAGAGAGGTGCATTGAAGGGTCTTTTCGATGCATTGAAGGGTTGTATCGTGGGTGCCCAACATCCAGCATCTTTGAGGGACCCTTGGATGCTACCTTGTGACCCTTGAACGCGCTGATTCTCAAAAAAGTTGCATTGAAGGAATTTTATCGTGGGTGCCCAACATCCAGCAGCATCTTTGAGGGACCCTTGGATGCAACCTTTTGACCCTTGAACACGCTGATTCTTAAGAGAGGTGCATTGAAGGGTCTTTTGGATGCATTGAAGGGTTTTATCGTGGGTGCCCAGCCAACATCCAGCAGCATCTTAGTCTTTGAGGGACCCTTGGATGCAACCTTGTGACCCTTGAACGCGCTGATTCTCAAAAAAGTTGCATTGAAGGGTCTTTTCTATGCATTGAAGGGTTGCTTCGTGGGTGCCCAACATCCCACCTAAAAGGACCCTGGATGATGTAATTTCACTGTCACTGCTGATAGGCAACCCAGTCGCTCCCCGTGTTGCCAGGCTGCTTTGGTGCCCACACCGGCGCCAGCCGACGCTCCGACTTTGTGGCCTGAGTTGCTGAGACTGGTTCCTAGTCATAGGTTCCCAGGCTCCCAGGCTCCCAATATTTAAGATTTTAAGGTTGCTGCCAGGCTCCATGGTTGTTCGCCTGGGTTCGCCTCTGCCACCGTCATCTGTCCACCCTTTAAGGGCGGACAGATGACCGTGGCAGAGTCGCTCAGGGAGTCTGGGGACATGGAAACCTTGCCGGTGGCCGTTCCGTGGATGTTCACTGCCGGTGCATGCAACAGAGCAGCAACAGACTTCAGGCCCCAGGCGCCACACGCAGCATCAATCGAACCAGGTGTTTCCACTGGAAACACCTGGTTCGAATTGATGCTGCGGGGAATGCACGGCGTGCACGCGGAACATCAATTGCAGGTCCAGGCTCAACGGCTTGGAAAATTAAGCATGCGCCGTGGAGTCCTCATCGTCATCATCGATCATCAATGTCATCAGGTTCCCAGGCCCGTTCCAGGTTCATGGGCCGCAACATCATCATCACCATCATCATCATCATCAGTCATCTGAGTCATATGCGAGGCTTCCAGGCCCAGAGGGCCCAGAGGATATGCGTGCCACGGGCTTGTAGAGTTGACTTGCAAGTTGTAGTCCAGCCGGATTGGTCTGAGAGTTTTAGGTGTCACAATTTCTGGAGAAAAACAGTGTGGAAGCGGCAGAGATTCTGCCGCTTCCGCGCCGTCCCAGGTTCACGGGCATGCAGGAGAGCGTGTCGAAGCTCGAGGTGTTCTCCTGCATGCCGTGCCCGTGTGGTATCGGCTTCCAGGTTCAGCTCGGCTAAAATAAGTTTTCCTAACCAGTCCGGCTTCGCGACTGTTGCCGAATTCATCTGCGGCTGAAGATCTGCCGCAAGACTCCCTCCCTGGCTGGGCCGAGACATGTGCCGTTACATGACAATCATCACGAGGCTCGGGAAAGGTTCGGTTCCTAGGTTCCCAGGCTCCCAGGTAGAATAGTTCGTTGGGTTGCCAAGCTCAGTCTGTTACCCTCAGTCAGGGAGTCTGTGTTCGGCAGAACTTTGAATTGCTCCGCTGGCAACCCAGCTCCCTGGGCTGATAAAATATAATAATAGTTCCGTGGAGTCCTCATCGTCATCATCTGTCATCAATGTCATCAGGTTCCCAGGCCCGTTCAAGGTTCATGGGCCGCAACATCATCATCACCATCATCAGTCATCAATGTCATCAGGTTCCCAGGCCCGTTCAAGGTTCATGGGCCGCAACATCATCATCACCAGCACCATCATCATCTTCAGTCATCAGTCGAGGTTTCCAGGCCCAGAGGGCCCAGAGGATATGCGTGCCACGGGCTTGTAGAGTTGACTTGCAAGTTGTAGTCCAGCCGGATTGGTCTGAGAGTTGAAGGTTTCACAAGGTTGCTGGGTTCTAACACTCTTTGCCTGTTTGCCTGTTCCCACACGGGCTAGGAGAGCGTGTCGAATCGACATGCTCTCCTGCATGCCTGTGTGGTATCGGCTTCCAGGTTCAGCTCGGCAACCGCAAATGAAATTATTAAGTTTCTCCTAACCAGTCCGGCTTCGCGACTGTTGCCGAATTCATCTGCGGCTGAAGATCTGCCGCAAGACTCCCTGGCTGGGCTGAGACATGTGCCGTGACATGACAATCATCACAAGGCTCGGGAAAGGTTCGGTTCCTAGGTTCCCAGGCTCCCAGGTAGAATAGTTCGTTGGGTTGCCAGGCTCAGTCTGTTACCCTCAGTCAGGGAGTCTGAACCCAGCTGAGACGTGTGCCGTGGCATGACAGTCATCATCGAGGCTAATTAAATTTTAAATAAAGATATAATTTTAACACATGCCCCGTGGAGTCCTCATCGTCATCATCTGTCATCAATGTCATCAGGTTCCCAGGCCCGTTCAAGGTTCATGGGCCGCAACATCATCATCACCATCATCAGTCATCAATGTCATCAGGTTCCCAGGCCCGTTCAGGGTTCATGGGCCGCAACATCATCATCATCATCACCATCATCATCATCAGTCATCAGTCGAGGTTTCCAGGCCCAGAGGGCCCAGAGGATATGCGTGCCACGGGCTTGTAGAGTTGACTTGCAAGTTGTAGTCCAGCCGGATTGGTCTGAGAGTTTTAGGTTTCACAAGGTTGCTGGGTTCTAACACTCTTTGCCTGTTTGCCTGTTCCCAGACACGGGCTGCAGGAGAGCGTGTCGAAGCTCGGCATGTTCTCCTTCAGCCCGTGTCGTATCGGCTTCCAGGTTCAGCTCGGCAATCGCAAATGAAATTAATTAAGTTTCTCCTAACCAGTCCGGCTTCGCGACTGTTGCCGAATTCATCTGCGGCTGAAGATCTGCCGCAAGACTCCCTCCCTGGCTGGGCTGAGACATGTGCCGTGACATGACAATCATCACGAGGCTCGGGAAAGGTTCGGTTCCTAGGTTCCCAGGCTCCCAGGTAGAATAGCTGGGCTGAGACCTGTGCCGTGGCATGACAGTCATCATCGAGGCTACAATAATAAATTTAAATAAATTTAATAAGCATGCCCCGTGGAGTCCTCATCGTCATCATCTGTCATCAATGTCATCAGGTTCCCAGGCCCGTTCAAGGTTCATGGGCCACAACATCATCATCACCATCATCAGTCATCAATGTCATCAGGTTCCCAGGCCCGTTCAAGGTTCATGGGCCGCAACATCATCATCACCATCATCATCATCAGTCATCAGTCATATGCGAGGCTTCCAGGCCCAGGGGGCCCAGAGGATATGCGTGCCACGGGCTTGTAGAGTTGACTTGCAAGTTGTCTGTAGTCCAGCCGGATTGGTCTGACAGTTTCTAAAAGGTTGCTGGAGACTAACACTCTTTGCCTGTTTGCCTGTTCCCAGACACGGGCTGCAGGAGAGCGTGTGCAAGCTCGGCATGCTCTCAACCGCTACTCGGGAAGCCGGACTGGTTAGGAGAAACATCATCATAATATGATGATGCTGCTCCTCACCAGTCCGGCTTTGCGACTGTTGCCGAATGCATCTGCGGTTGAAGATCTGCCGCAAGACTCCCTCCCTGGCTGGGCTGAGACATGTGCCGTGACATGACAATCTGACAATCATCACGAGGCTCGGCAAAGGTTCGGTTCCTAGGTTCCCAGGCTCCCAGGTAGAATAGTTCGTTGGGTTGTCAGGCTCAGCACAGGTCTCAGCCCAGGGAGCTGGGTTGCTTGCGGCGAGTCTTGTTCCGTCGCAGATTCAGTCGAACACAGACTCCCTGACTGAGGGTAACCAGTCATCATCGAGGCTTGGAAAATTAAGCATGCCCCGTGGAGTCCTCATCGTCATCATCTGTCATCAATGTCATCAGGTTCCGAGGCTTGTTCAAGGTTCATGGGCCGCAACATCATCATCACCATCATCATCATCAGTCATCATCATATGCGAGGCTCCCAGGCCCAGATCCCTTAAAATTTTTCGGGAGGGTCGACGCACACACCAAGAATAGAAATAAATAAACATGTATATACATATATATATATATATATATATTATCTATTTACACATATGTTTATATACACACACGCATACACGTCGAAACCCTACACCACTAAGCTCTAAGCTCTCCACCCTCAACTTTAAACCTGAACGCCTGCAAAAGGAAGTACGGCGAGGTGGGCAAGAAGATCCACACCGGCCGTTCCAGGAACGACCAGCTTCTTTCCTTCAGATTTTTGGGGTTTCAGGATTTAGTATAGGGTTGTAGGGGTTTAGATGGGCTTCAGGGTTTATGCGAGCGAGAGCGACACCTGAATCCTTAGCCAGCTGAGTCACACACTCAATTGAATTAATTCGCGGGCCGACGAATTTCTGCAACATCTGTTCCAGATAAAAACTCGGGCGGACTCTTCCAGAAGCGGGCATGCGTATTGCATGCAAGCTGAGCTCCATAGCAGAGGCACAACTTGCGGATATACGCACGTCATAAGCATCTCTCGTACCGTCTCACCTTCATGTTACCGCCTTTTTCGTGGTGCGAGAGAGGTGCTCTGTACCAACAGATACCGCCCAAGAGCCCTCGAAGCCGAAGCCCGGTGAAAGTGAAAACTAACGCCGACGTTGTCGGAATGAACTTTCTGACACTGCAAATTTAGGGTTTTAGGGTTTAGGGTTTAGGGACTGCAAAACAACCTTGAGTTCTTTGCCGAGTGGCTCTCTGTGCAAGCTCAAAGCGGCCGCTTCTGATACGAACCTTAATGCTTCTTCTTCATTACCGGGCGTTGCCCTGGTGTACCAGACCGTTGTTTTTGATGGGGAGGTGGGTTGAGAATCGATCTTCCGATTGATGCCTGTTTGTATAGGATTGAGGGTTTAGGGCTTCGGGTTTTGGGTTTGGCGTTCAGGTTTGGTGTTGGCATGCATTGCCGTACTTTAATTCAGCTCCAGCCTATGCATCCTTGAGTTGTCCTGCTCTTGAGTGAGTGAGTGAGTGAGTGAGTGCATGGCCTGGGGTGCACTCCGGCCGAACGGAAACGTTCCCTCCCGTGTCCTTGTTGTAGTTGCTACAATTGTCGACAGCGCCGCTCTGCTGGTCTGCGTATGCCGCGGTTGTCTAATGCCTTTCTGGTCATGAAGCCCTCAACCCGGAGCCATAAACCCCAAACCCTCAGCCCCAAAACACAACCCTAAGCCCTAAACTTTTAAGACCTGATGATCATCCTAGGTCTATGACGATGATCCGTCTCTACTCCCTGGAACGCCTCCGGGAGGTCGAGAAGGGGGTTGGGCTGGGGTTCGGACGGTAATTAATGCAGACACATAAACCCCCGTAGCTTTAAGATACAAAGTACAATCCATAATGACAATAATAATTGATACTATAATAATTAATCAATGCTAAATAAACATACCAATATGCATGATAGCACTAAGGCGATTCTCGAAGGTGCTATTAATCAGGGGTCTACAGAGTCGGAGGAAGGGGCGAATTGGGCATGTGTTTAGCATAGGGGCCTTAACAGAGAGCCACACGAAAACGCTTCAGGGGGTAGCAAACAAAGAGAAAATACTAATCGAAATGAAACGTCTTTTGCAGCGAACAAGGCTTCAAGTCGGCCCCTGGCGCCTGAACCCCCGACCCCGCTCTCTTAAGGCGCGAAGACCCATCAGAAGAAGAAAGCCACACCAATACTATTTTGGGGGCTCCTTAGTATAAGTATAGTATACTGGGCCCCAAAACCCTATTCAATTTATTAAGACCCCTTTTTTATAGCACCCTTATAGATATCTCTTCTAGTAGCCTTCATAGACCCCTGTAAAGGAAGCCTATTCTACTTATTCAGGCTCCTATATTAAAGCTAAAGCTTGCGCTGCGGTCACACCCAGCAGACCCAGAACTCTGAATCCATTATGTTTCTTCAAAAACATGTCAGTCAGAGCTGCTAACAAAAGCCTACCTGGACCCCAAGCGTATGTAGAATAATAGCCTTTATCGGTTTGGGGCCATTGTTTTAGCTACTTTGGGGGGGCTAGGAAAAGTAATTGCCGAGGACATTGGAATGTACATCACAAGAACCACAGACGTTTGAAATCGGAAGCGTGTACGTCTCATGCGCACGCGTGATGCAAGGTGCGAGAGATGGTGTTAGCGCTAGCTGCTGCCGCTGAGGCCACGGGTTAGTTCGCGAAGCCGAGGCGACGAGTTCAGGATTTTGCAACTAGGATTCGTAAGATAGGGCACCCGCCCAAAGCCTAGAAACATGCCTAACCCCCCAAGCCCCCAAAGAACGTGGCCTTCAGTCAGATACTCTACTTAGCTGGACCTCCATGTAGGTATACGGTATACTTTCAACATAGAGATGTTGAGGAGGCAGAAAAACTCCTGCAGTAGAAAACATCATGTGCAAGGCACTTGAACGGCTGCCCTGAACTTAATTTTACATGGGCTTGAGTTCACATGCGAAAGCGCCGCATATCAACTACATATACGTATATATACATATATATATATACATATATATATACATATATATATATACATATATATATATATATATACCTGGCCCCTGGAACGCTTACCATTTTCTGGGTGCGAGCAGTTTTAGGAGTAAACGCTCAGAAATACTCGAAACGCCTAGAAACCCTGTTTCATGAGGTCGAAGGGCCGGCATGTGCTGCCACTTTCTAAGACGTCTTCCCACAAAGAAACCCCGGCCCATACAGATACCGACAGTCCGCATAATGTTTATCGATCCCCTCAATTGTTAATCTCTTGGGATTGCCGGAGTTGATTTTGGGCCCGGCACTGTCCACATTAGAGGGTTCGTGTTGGGCCGGGTGGGCTTTCTGTAGCCAGTATAGCCCCTGCAATCCTACGTTTCTGCGACCATTGCTGCCGGCTGTCCCCTCAAGCTTTGCTGTTCTACATTCCTTCGGCCTGCCGTGCCCCTGCGCTCCCACATCCCAGTGGATCTTGCATTCCCTGCAGTCCCCGCAGGTTTGCACTCCAAGTATCAGTACGACTGCTTCTACAAATAATGATTAGCACCACTAGTTCGCAGCCCGAGATTCCCCAGCTTCAGTAGCACCATTGGATTTAATACGAATGTGAAGCCAGTAGAACCACGAGTCGTTAGTAGTATTACTCCTTATCCTAGTGACTCGTGGCGGCCACTGACACGGCTCCACCCGGTTCGTAGCATCAACAGCACTAGCCTCAATGCTGGTCTTATTGAAACTAATGCAAGCCTCGCAGCACCCCATTTATCTTCCGCTGGCTTCAATTGCCGCACCACCGACCATTTATTTTTTGTCTAATGGGCTCGGTGGAAGCGATCCCTGCTACATACATGTTCATAAAAATGTACATTTCATATGCAAGGAGAGGGAGACATGCATATATGTATATATACATACACGCAAGCATGTGAGCACACTTGTACAAATGGCAAGCTTTACAGCGCTCAGCCTTCTGTGGCAACATGGTACTAAGCAGTGATATGCCTGTATCGCAACCATAGACATCACAACCCTGGGTGTCACCCGATATATGTAGAGATCTTACTAGTTCATCAAACAAAGGCACTTTACACAATAAGCAAAACTCCTAAGCATTCCAAGCTGGTCGTTACCATGGGGTTGGCTCTGGCACGAACATATATCTGGCTTCCCAGAAATGGGGGGTTGATAGATGGGATGGCGGGTTAATGAGTGATGAAATAGCTATCTATGTGTGTATATGTACAAGAAATATGTACACCCGTATATATGTGGTGTCAGAACTGTACGAGTGCCAGGAAAGTGGAAATCGCTACTGCCAGTTTAACTGTCATCCGAGAATTATGCAGTTCTTTTGGAGGAGTGGATGCTGAAACTGTGTGATTGTTCGTCGGGACGCCAGCAGCAATGGCCCATGAGCTGCGTATGCGCACTTCCACTTGCTTGCAGTGTTTACAGTCGACCACGGCATAATATTTCGCATACTTCGAAATCTCAGCCGCAGATTTTTTAGTATGGCTGATCCACCAATGTAGAAGAGATCTGGCGGACTTTCAACCCTGGATTGAAGCGTTTGAACCGCTTTTGACAGATTTTTGAGACAATTGACGCCGAAACGCCCAGAAACACCTGTAAACGCGCAAAAACACCCGTGCAACGCCCTGAAACACCCGTGCAACGCTCAGAAACACCCGTGCCAAACGCCCGTAAACAAACGCTTAGAAAGAAACGCCCAGAAACACCCGTTCAAAAGGCGTGCAAAAGCCGTGCAACGCCCGTTTTTAGGCGTGCGATTTGAACGGGTTTGTGTACATAGAAATGAACGCCTGCAAGAGCCTTTTTGACATGCCATGTTGCAGTGTGTGTGTGGCTGCGTGCTTCATCTTGCTGTCTCCAGGTGTACTTTTACCTCTACATAGTTCTATGTTTACTGAGTTTATTGCCTCTGTGAGCCGTGAGTCATGTTTGCTGATCGACAGCCCCGTCGGCTTCGCTGCGGCGAGTGGTCATGCAGTTCCTGCAAGTTTGCCTTGCGTGCAATCGATGCACACGGTTGCTCCAAACCCCGTTGGAGCTCGCAGGTTGGCTTCAGAACATCGGCCATACAAGTACAAGTGTCAAACAGACAGACAGACATGTTTTTGTGGCTCCAAAACAGCACAAACGCCTCCACCTGTTGTAACATCCTCCCCACCACCCGCCCCTCGACCCCGGAGAGTGCTTAAATTGATCTGGGCCCCGCATTCCCTTTAAGGGGTCCGTGTTGGGCTAGACGGCTCTCTGTAGGCTCCGCAGTTCTACGATGCTGTGGCCGATGCAGCCTCCTATACTCCTGGCTTTCCTACGTTCCATGCAGCTGCTTGTTGCAGCCTGCCGTTCCCCTGCACTTTTACATCACTGTGGACCTTGAAGCCTGCACTTCCCTTGCCGTCCCCGCAATTTCAGGTTTTGCAGCTCCTGCCGCACTCAGTTCCTGAATTCCTGAAAATGCTTTGCATGCTCCGAGTACTGTAGTTCTACTGTTGTAACAATGATGATTCGCACCACTCGTCCTCAGCCCGAGACTCCCAGCCCCAAGAATAGCACTAACACGAAAGTCGGTGTTGCTGGTAGTACCACTAGTCAACCGTAGATTTCCCTTTTTGTCATATAGTGGCCCCTGACGTAGTAACAATGATACGGCAGAATGCTGGTCTTGTCAAAACTAATCTAATTCCTTCTACCGAAACGGTAAATTCCATTGCCGAGCAAGTGTTGAGGTTATTTCTGGATGGTAGTAATCAGGGGAAACGATGAAAGGCGGATATGCTAGAAGACTGATCTTTGTACGTTTGCAGGACGAAATCCCGCACCGTCAATGAATAAGAGTTGCCAACGAGCGAAGCCAGTTCCCCAGCATCTGAAAGACCGTGTCAACACCCCGTTGCAAAAGTTAACTAATTGGAAACAGAACTAGACGCACTGCCCGTCCAGAACCAGGTTCGGTAACATGTGGGCACCTGACCCCTAACATGCAGCAGCCCAGCCTGCTCCACCATAGACCAGCCAATGTGAGTATTAAATCCACTACATCTTAACGAAGGGCCACGGCCTGTTTCATCAGCAGAAACGAGAGGTGATTTGAACATGTTTAATGAAAGAGTTGAATCACAAGTTCTTACTAGCTTGCGAAAGACCATTGCTTTCTTCATGAAAGATTCGAACAGGACACAACAAGCAGGACAAACACAATTAGATCCGAGTCTTTGCTGTAGCAAGAAATCAAACGCTGAGTTTTTTCTGAAACGCACAGTTTTTAGATCCGCCTACCATTTTCTAGGTGAAGGGAGGCTCCAGGTATATATATTAGACATACACACAGACTGAGCGATTGTACAGCATGTATCAAGCTAAACTTAAGCGGAGTTCAGGGACCCGAAGTTTGACAGCCAGGCTCGCGTACCCGAGCTGAAGAGCGTTCCAATGCCAGGCCGGTGGTCTGTTTGAAAGAGTTTGAGGCCTCATTACGGTTGATAGATGAGGGGTCCTAAACCCCTAAAGCCCTAAGCCCCTAAACCCGAAACCCCAAAAGCTCTAAGCCCCTAAACCCCCAAAGTTCGAAGCCCCTAAACCCTAAACCCCTAAAGCTCTAAGCCCCTAAACCCCTAAAGCCCTAAAGCCCCTAAACCCTAAACCCACTTGAGCAGAACTCTTTGGAGCTCCTGATTCCGTCAAGATATGTGTCGCTCATGCATTGAGATCAGAGGGTTTATAGGGTTTAGGGATCAGCTCGAATTCGACACGGGGTTAAGGGTTGTCGACGCCATGAGGTGGGCTGACTGTCATTTTTCTGGAGGGCGGAACCTCGAACTGTGAGGCTTCGTTCAGAAATGGACGAGCCGATATGCGTTGATGCGTTGCCCCTGCCAGCACAGGGGCTCATGTAGTAAGTGTCATTCTACAATTACTGTAGAATGGCCCATTCCACAAGCCACTGGGTTTCAAGGGTCTAGGGTATGATGAGATTGAATGGCTGAAACCTTAAACTCCATATATATATATATATATATGTAGAGATTCTAGACTCCGTATTTTACACCCTAAGCCCGCATTTGTAATTACGGGCTGAGAGTCGCAGACCAGCTTGTATTGCGTTTGAGTTAGGAGGGCCTCTTCAATGATTCCTGCAAGGGTTGCATAGGGTCACAGGTCGGGTGTAAAGGGTCCGCATCCACAAGACTAAGGCTAGCTGAGTTGAGAGTCTTCGGGTTGAGGTATTTCGGCCTTGCGATGTTGGTCCAAGCAGCCACTCGAGCAACAACCCGCGAACCTTTAACGGGCTTTAACCTCCAGAATCCGAAATCGCTGGACGTACCTGATGTCGGATCCTTCTGATTGAAGTTCTATATTTGGGCTCCTGTATTTTTGAGAAGCTGCTCACTGGCAAATCAGAGTTTGGGCTGTGCGATTTGGGGTTTGGACTTTGGTGCTTTTGGATTGCCCTGGGCAATCCCAAACCTTAATCATAGAAGCTTGAACAAGTTCTCAGTGTTCCCCTCATAGTTCTAGAAATGCATGTACTCCAACATATGTTGTTGAATTATTCAGACCCTTTCATTAAACCGTCGATCGTGATGAACCCCGGAGGAATTCTTGACCGAATGTGTTTTGCTGTAGTAGTAACGCTCGTAGAGACAGTTTGTACTGCCGGATCCGATCGCAAGAACGCATGGAAACAAGACTTAAACCGTGAGTGGCTTAAAGTGGGAGATTAGGCTTTCGCGGATTGTTGGGATTATTCCAACTCCGAACTCTCGCAGGCTACACCCACATGCAGCGCGCGATGCCAACCAATGTGGGCACATGGCTGGGCATCGTGACTCAAGGAATATGATACCGCTTTGAGATACTGCTCATATTGTTGCTGCTGCTGTTGCTGCTGCTGTTGCTGTTGTTGCTGCTGCTGTTGTTGGTGGTTGTTGTTGTTGTTGGTAGTTGTTGATTGTTGTTGTTGGTTGTTTTGGCTGTGGTTGTGGATGTGGCTGTGGTTGTTGTTGTTGGTTGTGGTGGTGGTGCTGGTGGTGGTGTTGTTGTTGTGGCGTCGGCGGCGGTGGTGCTGGTGGTTGTTGTTATAGTGGTGGTGCTGGTGGTGCTGGTGGTGCTGGTGCTGGTGCTGGTGGGTGCTGGTGCTGGTGGTGGTGGTGGTGCTGCTGCTGCTGCTGCTGCTGGTGCTGTTGCTGTTGTTGTTGTTGCTGTGGTTGTTGTTGTTGTATACGGTATGTCCACTTTCAGGTTGGTTGAAGATCTGAAATGCCTGCTGTTGCCCTGAATGCATTGCTTCTTCGGTTTCGTCAGCTTACAGCTTATGACGGCGAGCCTCCTTACATCTCATTACCACCACGGGTTGGCTCAACCATATCCCTTTAGGGAACTCCGCGAGGCTCTTTTGCAGCGGGATGGACCGACTCTGCACAGTTCCTGGATGGCGCGTCCCTGGGCGAGTGTAAGCAATCCCGAACTCGAAAGCGGGTGTTGGGCCTCAATCTAACGATAAATCTGAAATCTTGAGCCCAAAACTAAACCCACTGATTTCCCAATTAATTTCGGCATTCTTTCGCAGGGCCGTCTGGAGTTTCAGTTGAAGCTTAAGATTCCAAAACCATTGCATGAAACTCTCAAGCCTGAGTCGGCTTCGCCCGCCCCCAAAAGCTGAAACAGACACTGCAACACATGATCGCCAGCAGTTCCTGAACTTTGCATCCAAGCCAGGAAGGCCTCATGGTTAGCGCAACCTAATGTCTAGCATCCCCCTCGTGCTTTGTCAATGGAAGAAAGGCACATTGCAAGTCTTTTGGGAGCCCGCGTACGAGAGAGAGAGAGAGAGAGAGAGAGAGAGAGAGAGAGAGTTTCTCAGGTGTTTCATGTTCTTTTGTCGCATGTCAGGACCCCAAAAAACCTTACTAAGACGGTGGCCCCTCAATCGCAAGCCCCTACACTTAGCATATCGAAACTGTCGTCAGCCCTGGTCTGAGACCCCTGCGGCTAACCCGACCAAGCTCGCCCCAAACCCACATTTCTGTGCGCAGTTCGCAGACCACGGGATCAGGCGACATGCCAAACAAGCGACACCAAAGGCGCACATAATGGCTAAAGTCCATATAAACTCTAAATGAAGAGCGTAATGTTTGAAAGTTAGAACTGTAAACCCACAGACTATCCCAAACAAGGATCCGGGTTTTGGATCAGAACCCATTGGGGTCCGCCGCTGGCTTTGGCATCAACGGACTGCAGACCCTCGGTTCAACTCAGGAATTCATATGCTCAGCGCTCAGGATGTAGGGTATATGGTTGTTCAAATTAGGGCCCCTTTGGGGCCCCCAAACTCTAGTCTAGGGTGTCACATTAAGAGTAGACTTAAAAAGGGTTCCCCCTAAGGACCATGATTTTGACAGTTACCCTAGTATTTTGGGGCTTCAGCGACCTAGTAGAGCAGGTAACCTTTAACTTTTTGGAGCATTATAGTCCTTATTGTATAATTCCAATAGTTGCCGGTTAAATCCCCCAGGATACATTCACAAGGTCTACAAGGGTCCTATGCGCAAGCGTTCATACAGATTTGGGGCATCAGTTTCGGGTTTCGAGATTAGGCTCCACGATTTCATGGCCTCCTAAGCCCTTCTAGCATTAAGTGGTTCGGATGCAGGAAGATTCAAGAAGTTGGCGTTTGGGTTTTAGGAAGTTTTAGGATTTATGTGGGCAGCCTTTCGCAGCTTAGCGGGTAAATAGTGCGTGCCGATACGTCTTGGGGTCCAGATTCAGGGAGTTGGGCTTGATGCGGATGTTTTGAAAGAATGTGTTGTCTGAGTAGCTGTGGGCATTATGCGAGAACCCATGGGTGGCCTGTCACTATTATGTGTTTGTAGCGGGCAACAGTGCAACAATCCGGTGCTCCGGACCCTAAACCCTAAACCCCTAAACCCTAAACCCCCTAAACCCCTTAGCCAAACCCCTAAACCCTAAACCCCCTAAACCCCCTAAACCCGATCGGCGATCGGGGCCGGGAGGTGGTGTGGGTGTGGTGGGTGGAGGGGTGGATGGCAAAGAGCCGGTATCAGTTTAGGGTTTCGGGTTTAGGGTTTCGGTTTTTTAGTGTTTTGGGGTTTCGGGTTTAGGGTTTAGGGTTTCGGGTTCAGGGTTTATAGGGTTTAGGACTTAAGGTTTAGGGTTTATGGATTTTGGGATTTATTGATAGCTCTGTCTTTCTAGCCCAGCATCTTTCGCAACAGATGATCCAACTCCCAAACCCCGAACTTCTCACCTTAAACCCTTTGGAGCTCGGGAGTTTCAAGCCGAAAGTAGCCCCGACAGCCCTACACCGTATCGGACACAGTTATAAGTGGGGTTATGAGTCCCCTAATTAGGGTTATAAGTATAGTTACTCTATTTGTAACCCCCTTATAACTACCCATGAACCTCCGTGTAGGCCCTGAACCCTAAACCCCTATAGAATCCCTGCAGATCCCTTTAAAGGGACCCTTAAAGGAACCCTTATAACCATGAACCTCCAAGTAGAGCTTCGCAAGGCTAGACCGTGACGAGACGTCGAAGCTGATGGGCCTCGCACGGACGCAGTCGAACCCCATGCCCCCAGACGCTGTTGGGAGCTTCCGAATATTACATAGGGGTACCTTATTTGGGGTCCTTATAATAAGGATCCTTCTACTTCGGGTACTATATTAGGGTCTCGCTTTTCGGGAACTCCCTGTTGGACAGTCCGAGTTGGTCTTTCACGTGGTTTCTTCCCGTCGGACTTCGACCGTTCACCGTGAAGGGGGTGGGTGGGGTGGGTATTCTGTGCGTCGATTCTTGGCTTTGAGCCTATAGGCTTGTAATTATGTGTAATTCTCGTAGGGTTTTAGGTCGTTGGTTTGGGAATTTGGGGTCTACCCGCATTTCGGTCTGATTGTTTTGCATTCAGAGTCTCGCTCGGGTTTCTTTTACCAGTTTAGGGATTAGGGTTTAGCTCGGGCTAGTTGTGCAGTGGAGGATGAGTGTCGCTACCGACAAGCGCCCTACTGTAGTCTCATGCCTACAGTATAGTGCTTGCAGGGCTGAGGGTGTAGTGCGTGTCTATGGTTCTGCAGAGGACCTGAGACCACTTGCAAGCCCTTCGACCCCTAACAATGCTTTTACCAATCCCCCTTTAAGGGATACTATAAGGGGCTTTAGACTACATGGGCCCCCTATATGGGACCTTTCAGAGGAGCTTTAGTGCAAGGTATTGCGGGCTCAGCCGCGGTATGTTCGAGAACGTTGCCCTGCAGGCTGCTTCAGTAGCGCCAGGGCAAACATAGGGGCCTTGTCAATGATTACAACAGCCCGAGGGCTCCGAGGTGTCATACACCCAAAGGGTCCAAAGTACCTACAAAGTGGAATGTAGGGTTTCTATATGAGGAATTACTACTAGGGAAGTATCCCCCATAACAGTACCGAGGACCCTTTGGGACATGAGGGCTATTCTGAGCTCCAGGATAGCGCTTTTGGGCACAGGATCCTATACTTATACTCAGAAGCCGCATTAGAGTATTGGTTATTAATGCGGCCACTATGGTAGTTCTGATTGAGCCCATTCACAGAGCATCGGGTTCCTGTCGTTCGTTTTCAGTATGCGAGAAGTCGCGTGAATGGTTCGGTTGGTTGTCGTGGTATGTTTTGTTGCTGAAGCCATTGCTACTGGGATAACAACTTATTATCCTGTGTGGCATTGTTTTGTTGTTTTATTGTTGCCGCTACGACAACTAGCATGATATGCATATGCACCATTAACTACGATTACTGATTACTACAATGCTCAGGTCATAACTGTCATAACTATTCGTAAGATGCTCAGAATTCTACATTCGCAGGTACTGCCGGGTGGATCCTCGATCTGTTGTGATGCTCATGACGCGTTGATGAGCTGGATGGCCATTGGTATTGCTATCCCTACTTGTGGTGATCGAAATGGTATTGTTCGTCCAACCCTCGCGACCACTTCTGGTGGCAAGTTGTTTGCATCCACATGTGTAGTGTCATGATCCCGGTGTTAATTTGCCCCAAGGGCCACAATCATAATCGTAATTACGAAAGCTGTTCTGATGCTCATAGGTGTTTTGGGCCTTGTCTTCGTTCAAAGTTTGAGACCGATGGAGGACACTTCGGAGCCGAAAAACTACCTTAGGCCCGAAACCCTATAAACCCTTCTGCCTGCGGCTATTGGTGCATGTGGACACAAGTCGGTGCATTTCGTCAACAAGGGTGATTCTCATACATGTATTTTAGCGCTGATCTGAAGCAAAGGCACTTGGTGCTTTGTGTGTGTGTGTGTTTTTTTTTTTTTTGCGGGGGGTGGGGGGAGGACCTGGGAGATGGAGCCTGTGGTGTGTAGCAATGTGATATCTTCATAGTGTCGTGACAGGCGATGAGCTTTCCCATGGTGCTGAGTTCGCGCTTCGCAACAGATCTTTGGCTTTAGACTAGGGGTTTGAAAAAGTCTTAATCCGCTTACAGTCCTATGTGCTTACAGTATGCTATAGTTTTGTACAATGTACCCTAAGAGCCTCTTGTAGCCACTCAGGCCATTATATGAGGGGCATGAATAAGTGCTGACCATGTCCCACAATCAACATTTTGTAGAGTTAAGCCGAACCCGAACCAATACTGGAGTGTTTGCTACACGAAAAATGATACGACCAATATCCCAACCCTATCTGAGTTACACCCCAGACTCGAGACCACCAATGCCCCGAACTTTAGATGCTGATTGCCAGATCAAGACAATGCCTTGGGTTTACGTATTTCGGGCTCAGGTTGCTTCCAGGTTTGGCAACCCTAAGCCCAAAAGCCTATATAAACCCCAAACCAAGCCTAAACCCTAAGCCTAAACCACAAGGCCCAAACCCTAAGCCTAATCCGTAAGCCGAAACCCTAAACCCCACAAGCCCGAGCCCTAAATCGTGTGCCAGCTTTGCAGTTGTTCGAGGGTTGAAAAGCAGAGCCGGTTGCTTGGTCGATTCCTTACTCAGAGTTCAGGGTTTAGGGTTTAGGGTTTGGTTTAAGATTTTACCCTACGGTTGATGATATAAATCCTGCATTACCCATAAAGAGGAGCACGCGATAATTCCCATAGCTGAGGGTCCTTAAGGTTATACAGGGTTTATATCGTCAACCGTAGGATTTTAGGGCAGAGCCCGGCTCTTGCCCGGCCCCCTCCCCCCCCTTAGCCCAGCTTGTGAATTTAGAAGCAGAGTTACTCGACTTCGAAGCGGCTTCTTGCTCAAGCGGAGATTACTCTAAATACCAGGTTTAGGGTTTATAGGGGTTTAGGAGGCTGGAGTGTGTGTTGAGTTAATTCACCCCAGCTCTTTCAGAGTTTTTCGTTGGGCAATCAGGCTGTCGATAAACATTCATTGGGGTTTAGGGTTTCGGGGTTAGGGTTTAGGGGGTTTAAGGTTTTGGTTTAGGGTTTAGGGTTTGGGGTCCCTTGAACCCTGAAGCCAAAGAAAGCTCCCATCCGAGCAAGGACATGATGATGTTCACGCAGCCACTTGGCAACCCGAGCTTTTCCGGTTCCGAGAACACCGGTTCTTTCCCTAAGCCCTAAACCTTAAACCCTAAACCTTATAAACCCTAAAACCTAAACCCTATAAAGCTTATAAACCCTAAAACCTAAACCCTAAGCTTTCTCTCGGGCCTAAGCTGCATCCTCATGTTAAGAATTGCAGGAGCCCTCGCTGAAGTACGCAGGCGAAAGACGACAGCCTGATCCGCAGACCCCTCAAGCCCAAGCTTTGCTGAACAGTCAACCCCGAAGTGACTTCCGATCTTCCTCGCAACCAAGGCAGGAGACGCAATTCTTGGCGCTTCCGGACAACTTCGTCACAGGCGCTAGTGGTGCAAGCATGTGCAAGCTGAAGTCTAACTGGTTTCTGCTTCGACTCTTGCTGACTCCCTAAACCCTAAACCTTAAACCCTACACGCTAAACCCTAAACCTTAAACCCTACACCCCAAACCTTTAACCCTAAACGTTACACCCTTAAACCCTAAACCCTAAATCCCTAAACCCTAAACTCGGATCCGAGTCCTTGGCTCCGGCTGCCCTGGCCTTTTAAGGCCTTGCTAAACTCAGAATTCTGTCTCCTCCCCTATGAGAGTTTCCGAAAAATAGGGGCTGCCTTATTTTGGGGTCCTTATATTAATAAGTATCCTACTATTTAGGGTACTCTATTAGGGTCCCCTATTTTCGGAAACTCCCCTATAGCTTCGCCTTCCATCAGCCATCGGCCATCAGGTTCCTCCATCATGCCGCAGAAGAAGAAGCTCGCTTGCAGACTTGCAGGGCTTTGTGGGCGTCAGCTTTGAGAGTTAGGACTTTGGGGCTTGAGGTTCAGCAAGTATGCAGGGTCAAAAAGTTGTTTACGAAGAGGGGTTTCGTGTTCAAGGGTGGTTTGAAGGTTAGTGTGGCAGGATTAGCAGTGCTTGAGATCGAGGTCTTTGTTTCTCACCATAGATCCTACACCATACACCCGACCCTAAAACCTAAACACACCCCCAAACCTGAAACCCGACACACACACACACACACACCCGAAAACCCTGAACTCTAAACAGTGTGTGCAGGAGTCACTCGTTGCAGGATACTCCCAAGGAACATGACGAGTTTGTGAAAAGTCGGCTTGCCTTACATAGCTCCCGAATATTCTGATGGTGATTTAATGCAGAAGTCTATAGCTACCATGCTACTCAGAGTTCCCTATCGTATTTATAAAGCCCTAGTTTAGCTTGGGCTCCAGAGAAACTATGTTGTAGGCTATGTTGTGCTCCCCAAATCATATCGAAAGCGCCTTAATATATGATGGCCAGGAGCCATGTCGGATTTCAAACTTTTGAAGAGGGGACTACCTTTACGAAGCCTGCCCTGGCTCGGTCGGTTCAGGGTTTGGGGTGCTGGGTTGGGGCTTAACCGACGGTTTAAAACTGTAGCGGGTTGGGGTTCGCCTGTACACAATAGCAGCTTATGACCTTTTGTTGTACTTGGAGGTTCAGGGGTAGCTATAAGTAGGGTTATAAGTCCCCAAATTAGGGTTATAAGTATAGTTACCCTAGTTACAGCCCTACTTATAACTACCCATGAACCACCAAGTAGGGCATAACTCTGAAGACAGTCGGTTATTGGGGGCCCAGGTAGGGGGTGGACCAAACCCTAAACGCTAAACTCGGGCTTTGGGTTTGGGGATAAAGTTTAGAGCGTTTCAGTTTGGCTTAA
The DNA here is from genome assembly GCA_905221615.1 of Symbiodinium sp. CCMP2592. Lineage (NCBI taxonomy): Eukaryota > Dinophyceae > Suessiales > Symbiodiniaceae > Symbiodinium > Symbiodinium sp. CCMP2592. The sequence goes on along the minus strand of CAJNDT010006192.1, from coordinate 95,666 downwards.
CCACGCAAAACCTACCTTTTTTAAGAACTTATACAAGGAAATCATAATCAGGAACCCTAAAAAGGTAGGTTCTGTAGGGTTCAGGTATTACAGGAATTTGACTAAGAAACCTTGGGTCTTGATTAGGGTTGTTGGGATATTTGGACCCTAATATTTTGGGGTTATAGAACCAGTTTTTCTTAATCAGGTTCCTACATTAGTGGTTGTAAGGTTCATCCCATGAGTTTGGATCGCCCGAAAGAATGGTCTAGGGTTCAGGGCTCGGGGTTTGGGGCGTAGGCTGTTGCAAACCCTAAGCCCTAAACCGTGGCTCTTTGGGTCTAAGTTTCAGGGTTTAAGGATTTGGGGTGTAGGGTTGAACCTTGAAGCACCAACTTAGGAATTACGACCTCTTCGAGATCATGCGGGCGAACGGCAAGGTGCAGGGCACTTGCTCGTGCACATGCTTTTGTACGTGTAGGGGCCGTGAAACTGCCTGAACGACAGCAAATCCGGGTTCGCCGAAAGCTCGCTGTCATACTGCAAGCTCTCTCGGGGCTGCAGGGTAATAGGCTTTCGAGGTGGTGGAACTGTCGGTGTTCTCAAACATGAACCGCAAATTCAAAACCTGAGGTTTGGGTTGGATGGTTTTGCAAGTAGCATGACGTAAGCCCCGAGCCTCATCTGTCCTCCCCATCGCAAAAGAAGGCAAGCACATAAATCCCAAAGCCATAAGCCCTGAGCCACCAAAGACCCCTATGGCACTATGGGTTTCGGGTTGGCCTTTTGGCTTTCCCCTCCATACTGCCGGCCTTAGAGTATTTTGGGTTCCGGGTTAAGAGAGTCACCAAGAAGGCCGTGAGAAAGGTAGGGTCTCGGTCTCCAGCGAATGTGGGGAGACCTTGTAGTCGAGTAGGTAACCTTTAGCGTTTTTTTACTTCAAGGGATCTATAGGAGTTCCAAAAAGGGTTTAGGGTTTCCTAGTAGTAGAGTAGGTAACCTTCAATTTTTTTTGGGTAGTATAGCCCCCATATAATACCTATATAACCAAAAAAGGTTAAGCTTTAGTTCCCTATGATACTCGACAAGTAGGGAGAGTTTAATGCTCAGGCTCAAGAGTGCGCGCGTTTAGGGCTCCAGGATTTAATGCATCAGGTCGCCTTTTCGCTAAGGGGATAATAGCCACAAGCATTAGCCTAAACAGCCCTGTCATGCACGAAGGTCCCAAAGACGGTTCCCATGAGCTAGCGAATAGCTGAAGCCCCAACATCGCAAACGCTCATCATCGTCGTAGTCGTCATCATCATTCTCATCACTCTTGGTGCTGCCATTGCTGTTGCCAGCTTTGCCGATTGTGCTTCTTGACAGCACTTGTACTGCAATTTCCAAAGCCACTTGCATTTCCAGTTGGAAGCCGTTGAATGCAACAACGAAGCGACACTAACAGTGCCAAACGTGAATGTAAATAGTTGCAGGTCTGAAAAGCGCATTACATACAGATTAGTATGTATGCCACACAAATCTTCATCCGTGAGCTGTTTTTATTTGTAGTAGGTATATGACTGGCATGTGTATGTACAGGTGCGAGTTTCCGAAAATAGGGCATGCTAATATAGTACCCCAAATAGTAGGATCCTGACTAGAAGGACCCCAAAATACAGTTCCCCCCCCCCCCCCAATTTTCGGAAATTCCCATATCCACACACAGTTTGACACTGTGTGCACGTTGGCCCTGAGCCTGCTCTGCAGGTGTTTGGCTCCCTCCAGATGCAGATCCAGGCTTGCTTGGGGGGTCGGGGGACTTGGTAAGTAGTTAGTAGGTAGACTTATAAGTACCCTAAAAGGGACCCTAATTGGGCCTGTGGCTTTTGACCTCCGCCCTGAAGCAAACAGAATCCAGTGGCCGGTTTGCCGTGAAGGAACCTCTGGGGGCTAAGCCCCCTAAACCCGAAACCCTAAGCCCTAAACTAGCCCAGATGAATGGGAGAAAAGGGCCGTCTAAAAAACAAAAAAAAACTACCCCAGATGCTTTGGAGTGGCGGCCATGCGGCAGCAAATCGTGTAAGGTATTCATTGCTGTCCAATATCGAGAATAAGAACCCAAAGCCCCTGAGCCAGAGAATCCTAAGCCAAACCCTCAAGCCCAACAGCCGAACCGGAAGTCTCAATGCTTGAAACCGTAAACCCGAAACCCTAAACCCTAAGACCGTCAGGAGACCATCATTGGCCTGGGCAGCGGCTACCACCGCGCCGCTTGCCTGCCCCGAGCAACCCCTCATCCTAAACCCAACCCCCGGATCCTCTAAACCCTGAAATTTAAACCAAGCCCCTCAGTCGTAGCAGGCATTTCGGACGTCCCCTGGGCAGACGGAGAAGAGGGTTCAAAAACAAAAACCCCAAATCATGAACCCTAAGCTCGAAAGCCGAAACTTCAAACCCTAAACCCCGAGCCCTACGAACCCTGAACCCTCCTGAAGCCTGGCTTCTAACTCCTTACCGGGACCACGATCCTACTTATCCCGCGATGTTACCCCGGTATCCCGATGCAGCTGCCTGCCGAGGACCTTCAGTGCACGAAGAAGGCCTTCATTGAAGCCTGTGCCCTGTCTCCAGTTTAGGGTTTAGGTTTAGTGGCCGTCACCCGAACTTCGTGAGACTTGAACCCTATAATAAGGGTGTATACCGCATGACCCACAATATGGACACATACGGGAGTTTCCGAAAATTAGGGGGGTACCTTATTTCGGGGTCCTTGTAATAAGGATCCTAGTATTTAGGGTACTCTTTCAGGGTCCCTTATTGGGTCCTTATAATAAGGATCCTAGTACTTAGGGTACCCGAATTTCGGAAACTCCCATACCTTGAGCTTCCAAGGTGACCTGTGCACCAGCACGCTCAGACTGCTTCAGGAGGCAGGCAAGGGTTTAGGGTTTAGGTTTACGGTTTAGGGTTTAGGTTTAGGGTTTAGGGTTCATGTTATTTCAAGCGCGACCTACGTGGAGTTCGGATACTGCGTGCACGGTGTGTAGTGTTGCTCTTTCCCCGAGACCCTCAGTGTCTTCTACAACAGGAATGTTCTGTTTCTCAAAGGTCAAAGGGGAAAAGAAGGGACCCTTAATCGGCCCTACAATGGGTTCATGGGCTATATAATGGGCATATAATCGCTATATTAAGGGTATATACCTAGGGGTCCTTATTAAGGGTCCCTCCTTTTGCCCTTCGAGTTTCTCTTTGTCTCAAGCCTTCACAGCATCGGTCTGAAGCCAAGGGATTCAATAAGATGCCTTGCATTTTCCGTTGCTTCGCACCGTTGCACATAGACTGAGCCTACACCCTGCACCCGCACCCGGAAATCTAACATGTCTAGAAGTTCCATCATCGTCCCCAAGTTCATCGTCGAAGCAGGGTCTAGTCTGCTTGCTTTTCCAGGGTCCATTGTTGGCTGCTTCGTGTACTCTTGTGCATGCGTTTGAGATTTTGGTGGGGATGGAGGGGTTCGTGCGGAGCTCTCTGCTTGTGCTATGACCAGCATCGGTTCAAGGTGTGATCCAGAGGTCTGAAGTAGCATAGCACTCCGATCCCTGCATATTTGTAGCATAAGATACCCTACTACTTACTGTCTTGGTCTAACTATTGAGGTCCCTATCGTACGTGGTTACAGCTTCTGGGCCTGCAGGGCTGCTGAAAATTCAAGCTTGCACTTCTTTGAGAGCCAAGACGCCGGGCAGGCAATTCCCGCCCTTACGGTGAAAGAGGAGACATGGCTGCACCGGAGCTTCGGGTTCGGATCCTTGCAAAGTTCGAGGATCCTTTCCAACATGAGGGTGCTTCTCCCAATTATGCTCCCTTGTGGGGTTCTTGGCACTTCATATTTCGGGTACCCAAAAAAGGACCATAATTCTGACAACTACCCATGTAATGTTCTAGGAGAGATTAGGGCCTGCTGAGGGTTTCTTTTGCAGGAGAACCGTGCATAAGTACATACGGACAAATAGACGGATGGACGGACTGACCGAGGGACGGACGAACAGACAAACACTATATAACAGTAGTATACATACACGCATGTACACACATAAATAAATATGGTCACACTTATAGATATACATATTACACTTATGGATATACATATTACACATATATACTTTTTGTATATATATATATATACACATACGTACATACACATACACGTATAGATGTATATACTATACACACAGGCACACATCGAAGCAGAGTCTGGGGCCTGGGGTGGTGGCTGAACGATTTTCTGTCTTATATGATCTACAGGTTTCTCCAATTCCGGCATATTTTGGGAGTTCGAAGTCTGGGGCTTTGGGAATCGGCTGCTCCCTGCACCCTAACTACACCCCAAGTCAGCTTAGATAAATAGGCAGGCGAAAAACGGTGCTGAAAAAAACTAAACCCTCAACCCTAAATTCTTTCCCTACACCCCTGAACCCAAACTAAATCCTAAACCCTAAACCCTAAGCCTTTGAAGCGTGATGTTCACCCTTAAGACCCGGCGTGCCGAGGAGAAGCTGAAAGGTGCCATGACTGAGGCTCCTTCAGACGGGCGGGGTTTGGGTATATAGGCCTGACCTTTTTTGAAGTACAGACAACAATTAATTATGTATATGTATATGTATATGTATATGTATATGTATACGTATATGTATATGTATATGTATATGTATATGTATATGTATATGTATATGTATATGTATATGTATATGTATATGTATATGTATATGTATATGTATATGTATATGTATGTATGTATATGTATATGTATATGTATGTATATGTATATATGTATATGTATATGTGTATGTGTATGTGTATATGTATATGTGTATGTGTATGTGTATGTGTATGTGTATGTGTATGTGTATGTGTATGTGTGTGTGTATGTGTATGTGTATGTATATGTATATGTATATATATATATATATATGTGTGTGTGTGGATATTTAGAGAAGTATATATATATATATATACATATTTGCGTATGCATACATATCTGTATATGTGTGTGTGTATGTATATGTACATATTAATGTATTTTCGTATGTATTGATATTCGATTCAGGAGAGAGCAAGAGAGAGACAACGAGAGAGGAACCCCATCGACTGAAGGGCAGTGGAGTCTGTCGGTTTCCGGTTTTGCTAGCGCAAGGACTGCAGAATTGGGCTGACAGCATCGAAGAAGCCTCTACTTGGAGGTTCAGGGGTAGTTATAAGTGGGGTTATACGTCCTCTAATATGAGTTCTAAGTATAGCTACCCTGATTATAACCCCACTTCTAACTACCCCTGAACCTCCAAGTACAAGAGCGAGGGAGAGAGACAGGAACCCTTTAGACTCTAGACTTTAGGCTGAGGGTAGTGGATTCTTTCGATTTCCAGTTTTCTTGTCCGGAAGACCGCAGTAAAAGGGCTCATACCGTCGAAGAAGCCTCTACATACGGATTCCGTTGCTAATGTATTTCTTGTGTGCTTGTTCCAGGCTCCTAGGGCTGAGGAAAATCCGTAAACCGCAGATATTATGCTTTCTTTGCTGGCCTCCCTGTAGATGTGAAGTTTCGAGTTTAAGACAGCCTGTGAGTGGGGGAGTTGTAGCAAAGAATTGGCCCTACAAAACGTAGAGCTCGAAAAACCCATAAACCCCAGACCCCAAACTCTAAGCTCAGATGTAGACGCCCACTCCCCAAAAATTGAACCCAGGGTTTTGACACTCAAAAGCGTGAACTCCGGCAACATAATATTTAACATTGTTTCGTAATGGTATTCCCGTATCGCCCCATTTTAATACTCTGGCGTCACAGACCCTGAACCCGAAACTCCAAATCCTTAATCCCTAAGCCCCATAACCCCTAAACCCTAAACCGTTCTTCCGGTGCAGGATCTCTTCGTCACCGACGAGGCGCCGTCAGATCTCTTCCGAGCCCAAAGGTTTAGGGTTTGGGCTTTAGGCTTTGTAGGGTTCGGCGTTTGGGGCTTGGGGTTCAGAGGTTTAAGCTTCGGGGTTTAAGGGCTGTTCACGGTTTGACTTTGCCAGTGCTGGTCATTGCAGGCTCCTAGGAGTAGCAAGTGCGATACAGATTCGGAGCTATTAGCTCAACAAAAAAAGAACCCTAAAGCCTCGTTGTGTTTGTCGCGATGTTGACTGGGGTCTGGGTAGATGGGGCTTGGGGTTCTATGACTTATAGAGGTAAATTAATGACTAACTCCGGTGTAGGCTGTGGTGCGTTTTGATGTGAAGCTCGGCTACGTTGTAGTGACCCGGCTGTTGGATAGTCACTTGAAGCCATATATGATCGAAGTCCGAAGCTGTTTTTTGAGACTGGGGAATGCTCAATGCATTCGAACGTTGCACGTATATACTTGTAGGTCGTAACTCCTTGCTCGGGTTCTGCCATCTGGCCAGCGAATTCGCCAATGGTATGCTTGCTGGGGGGCTAGCAGGATAGCACTTCTTTCAGCATCAGCTCGTCCTCCATGCAACTGGTGGCAATGCTACAGAGCCGGCCGATAACCTGACGTGTGGTTGTGCAGCACATCCTTCAATTTTGACTCGGTCGTTTCCTGAATGCTTGGTTTCGTAGCTCATCCCTTGTGCCGTCTCGCAATTTCGCCTCGGATCGCCAAGCGTAGAGCATCATTGTTTTCTGCCGTGTATACTTAGCATCAAATCAGTCCCGCCCGGGTAGTGACCCCAAACTCTGAACCCCTAACCCTAAGCCCTTACCCCCTAAATTCTGAGCTCTATGATGCCCTAAACCACCAAAGTGTAAACCTCTCACCCATCCCTGAGGCTCCTAGTAGAAAAACATTATGCCGAACTTCAGAGCCCTCAGCATATTAAGGGCTCATAAGACTTTTGGGGCTTATAGGCTCGAAGGGTTTAGGGTTTAGAACTGCGGAAGCCCTGCCCGTGGTGAATAAAAAGTTGGGCTCTCGTTGTTGGAGTTGCAGTAAACCTGAACATAGTACACTAAATGGTAATTAGGATCTGTTTTAGGTGGACTCCCCCTGTGCAAGGCACGCTTCAGAGATTTGGAAAACCGTCAGATTTTTCTTAGTTCAAGAGCTTGTTAAGCCTACGCATGGGTGCTAAACAGGCTTTTGCTGCTGTTCAGCAAGAGATAGCTTATTCACGGTCCCTGTTGGCGGGAATCTTTGTTTTGACGGGAGTCCCACATGGAGAGCAATCCAGAAAGAAGGGATTTCCGAGAGGTCTACAAACTCGTCGCAGCCGGTAAGCCTTTCCGAGAGGCTTGTGGCTTTGGCGTTTCCTGCTGGGTTCAGGGATTTGGGTTTAGTAGATGCGAGGGCATGCAAGCATCGTACCTCAGGTTTGGGCGTTATGAGCTTTATATATTCTGCGTTGCCATGGCGTTTTGAATCTTCGGCTTTCGCTTGTTTCAGGACGAGTCAGAGGTGTAGCAGCGTCGAACCTGCCGGAACCGCACCTTCCTTCAACAGGACTTGATGATCGAATCCAGCTGGACTCACATAGTCAATAGTTCATCGAGGGGAATCCTGGGGGCGCCTGAGGAAAGCGAATCTCAACTCTGAGTTAACAGCCCCTTCTGAAGCCTGTATGGCACGTACTCCGTCCAAAGGAAGAGCTATTATGGTTCCTAGTGTCCTAGTGAATGTCTCAATCCCTTCCGTGTTTTCGGGTCAGGACCTCATTGTGTCTCAAGGACATTCCAACCGGGACAATGAGCATTATTTTTTGGCTGATAAAGAGAAATACATCTAGTACCCTTACAGTACCCTTATTAATTATTAGTTGTTGTTAGAAACCCTTACAGATCCCTTAGACTCTTGGACCCCATCTCGGATTCAGGAACAATGCCCCCGCTTTCTTTTCGCACGGACGGCTGCTTGTTTTTTTCTAAATCCCCTGGCCCAGGAAGGACGAACCCGGCTGTGCTAGCTATCTGTGGGTGTACCTGGACCCTAAACCTTTAAACGAAACCTCGTAGCCCTCGAGGTTTCTGTAGCACGCGCAGGAGCTGGTTCCTTAGCAGTTTTAGTCTTCAGGCTTCCTTATTACAATACGATTTTGGGGGCTCCTTACTATAACTATAGTATAATGGGCCCCAAAGCCCTATTCTATGTATTAAGGCCCCTATATTGCATTTTTTGGGAAGCTAGCTACTGGAGTCCAGCTATAGCTATGATTAGACATGTGTATGATCGAGACCCTTAAATTCCAAACGTAAACGCTAAGCCCCTAAGCGGCCATGCAATGACGCTAGCGTCGCACATGCCCAACCCCCTAGACCCTCAACCCTGCAGCTTCGCCGAGCTAATCGTAAACCCTAAACCTTCAGCCATCTTAAGCCGTAAATACTTACCATCTTCGTCACCAGGCCTACGGTGAGGCGAAGGAAGCCTTTTTCAAAAGGAAGGCCGAGCAGGCTGGAAAGAAGTGGCTCTTAGGGTTTTGGGTTTGCAGTCGACCAGTTCGTGTGTTGAAGTGCTTGAGTGGGCTCTTCGTATTTTGTGTTCATGTGTTTCATGGGCCATCGTGAAGACAGTATACTTGGAGGTTCAGGGGTAGTTATAAGTGGGGCTAGAAGTCCCCTGATTAGGGTAATAAGTACAGTTACCCTAGTTATAACCCTACTTGCAGCATCTTATAACTACCCATGAATCTCCAAGTAGTGAATCAGTGAAGGTGCCACCCGCCAGCTCTTCTCCTGGCTCGAGCTGCGACCTCTGCGCTGCGTCCGAATCGTTGACATCGGTCGATGTCGTCGATGCAGGAGCATACAATGACGGCAGCGCCCACGACGATGCCGATGGAGTCGCATCTACAGTGGGAGCACGACTTACAAATGCCGGCAGTTATGTTTCTGAATCACCCAAGTGCACCGGTTCCGGACGATGGTATGTTCACCGGCGCAATCAACCTGGAGTTTGCGGATTTCACCGCGGTGCACAGGGTTCGCCGCCTCAGTGAAGAAGAGATGACCAAGCTTTGTCGACAGATCCATGAGGATGTTTCTGCATCGTCGGAGTCTTCTGAGAGTTGCCCACCAATTCAGCGATGCAATGGCATGCAAGTCGAATCGGGGCCTGATGCTGCGGACGGAAGCCTGAGTGGCGAACAGTTTCACCTGTTTTCCTTCACGCATACCACCCGAGGGAACTGGCAACGACCGCTGGAAGCATCCGAGAACATGCAAGGAAGTCTTTGGTGTGAGCCAAGCTCATCGCAAGACACCATAATATCGAATTTTGCCAGCCCCGACACTGAGAACTCCCCAAAGCCAACGGGCTGCATAGTTCTCTTCGAAATGGTGCGGCCTCACAGAGTCCAAGACCTTCTGCCATCAAGCTGGGCCGGCAAGGCTTCACGCGTGAAGACTTGGATGTGCTCAGCATACCGGCCCAGCTCCAGACCGCGGGAGCAGTGAGATGTTCGAGTCATCGCATTTTCCAAGAACTGAGTGTCGATGTGGAGCTGTACATGTGCTTCGAGCCATGTCAGCAAGTAACATTGCTGCAGGGCTCCGTCCAGTTGTCCGTCGTCAGAACTCCCTTGGAAAGGTTCTATCAGAGGCATCGGTACCAACAAATCACGTCGACAGTTCGGAGCTGCGTATACATACGTTAATTGTGTAAAACCTTCTTCACATTCCGTAGATTTCCGTAGTTACGGCTTTCTGCTGGGCTGGCAGAGTGCTTCAGCCAGAGCGCAAGCCTTTGAGGAACCTGCAGAGTACGTCTATGTATATTTTTCCCGACAAGGCCTGTTCTTTTTCATCTTTATAATCTCAGCAAGCTCAGCTTGAGGAGAAAACCTCGACCGTGACAGAGCACCCGCGAAGTCTGTGCAAGGACCATGCCGGTTGCTGATATGGCACCCCGATGGCAACGTTGTAAGCCCTGCAAATTGCATGATGTTTGCAGTGTCTGTTTGTTCTGGCATTTATTTGCGTGTGCTTGACGCTCAACAACAGAAAGCTTCCAGTGCTCTTTCCTTCGGGACCGCTACTGTGCTAGTGGTATGAGACCAAATCACACGGAACATACGGTCATGCAGTTGTATCCTTTCAACCTCCAGCACAGAGGCACCCGGATCACTGCCAGAAGAAACCTGGAATTCGCAGAATGTGTTTGTCACGCTTCTCCTTTCAAGACCGCCGGTGAGATGTTCGAGTCATCGCATTTTCCAAGAACTGAGTGTCGATGTGGAGCTGTACATGTGCTTCGAGCCATGTCAGCAAGTAACATTGCTGCAGGGCTCCGTCCAGTTGTCCGTCGTCGGAACTCGCTTGGAGAGGTTCTATCAGAGGCATCGGTACCAACAAATCACGTCGACAGTTCGGAGCTGCGTATACATACGTTAATTGTGTAAAACCTTCTTCACATTCTGTAGATTTCCGTAGTTACGGCTTTCTGCTGGGCTGCAGAGTGCTTCAGCCAGAGCGCAAGCCTTTGAGGAACCTGCAGAGTACGTCTATGTACATTTTTCCCGACAAGGCCTGTTCTTTTTCATCTTTATAATCTCAGCAAGCTCAGCTTGAGGAGAAAACCTCGATCGTGACAGAGCACCCGCGAAGTCTGTGCAAGGACCATGCCGGTTGCTGATATGGCACCCCGATGGCAACGTTGTAAGCCCTGCAAATTGCATGATGTTTGCAGTGTCTGTTTGTTCTGGCATTTATTTGCGTGTGCTTGACGCTCAACAACAGAAAGCTTCCAGTGCTCTTTCCTTCGGGACCGCTACTGTGCTAGTGGTATGAGACCAAATCACACGGAACATACGGTCATGCAGTTGTATCCTTTCAACCTCCAGCACAGAAGCACCCGGATCACTGCCAGAAGAAACCTGGAATTCGCAGAATGTGTTTGTCACGCTTCTCCTTTCAAGACCGCCGGTGAGATGTTCGAGTCATCGCATTTTCCAAGAACTGAGTGTCGATGTGGAGCTGTACATGTGCTTCGAGCCATGTCAGCAAGTAACATTGCTGCAGGGCTCCGTCCAGTTGTCCGTCGTCGGAACTCGCTTGGAAAGGTTCTATCAGAGGCATCGGTACCAACAAATCACGTCAACAGTTCGGAGCTGCGTATACATACGTTAATTGTGTAAAACCTTCTTCACTAGTTACGGCTTTCTGCTGGGCTGGCAGAGTGCTTCAGCCAGAGCGCAAGCCTTTGAGGAACCTGCAGAGTACGTCTATGTACATTTTTCGCGTCAAGACCTGTGGCAAGGCCTCCGAACGGAAGGCCACAACTTAGCTGTCAAGTTTCATGCTTTGTAACTCTTGTCAAACTCATGAAAGCTAGCATCGTCCTTCCGATCTGCCAGAGTCAGACAAAAACCTGGAGCTCGCTCACTGATTACAGATCCGTTCAAGAATTTCGGATTTTTTTGCACGGACTTTGGTGTTGCACTGCAAGTCTCGAGCTTGGACACAGGAGCAAGCTTCCAGCGCTCTTCCCATCGAGCCGGCCCCTGGTTCCCTGATACGGATCCAAAAGAGTCCATACAAACAACTGGTATTCTGGAATGAGGTTCCCAAAGCCATGGTAAGGGTGGTCTCTCGGGACCTAAGTTCATACTGGTAGCTTACATGGACCTCCTGGGGATCAATCGCAGGGGGCTGCCCGCATGAGGATCGGCATGTAGTGCGCAAGAAGTAGCAAGGATCTTCAAGAGATCTGGCAGAGCATCTGCAAAGCTTGCAGCTGAAGTTTCGAGAGCGGTGCAGACGAGGTTGCAGCTACAGAGCAGACGCAGCCAGCTTGTTTGGAGGTTGAGGGTGGGGTTGTGCTGTAACTGTAGATGATTCGCGACCATGTTTGCTGCATAAGTGATGGCTGAAAAGCCCGCATCCTTGAATTTGTGCCGCTTCGAACAGTGTTTCAATTTTTAGACAAGCAAATCAGCAAATAGCCGTGGCCAATGGGACACCACTCCAGAGAGATCACGAAGATCGACGAGAAGAAGTTTGCAGCTGTGCATGCCGGATGAGTTGGGAACAGAGGCTGAGATGTTGCTATCGTTGGCTAAGTAGGGGTTTCCGAAAATTAGGGGTCCCGTATTTTGGGGTCCTTACAATAAGAATCCTACTATGTAGGGTGCTCTATTAGGGTCCCCTATTTTCGGAAACTCCCAAGTATACTCGGTGTTGTTTTTAGAACTTGGCACCGACCTGGACCATCACTCGAAACTCGTTAAATGAACCTCGTGGTACGTAGCTTAACCCTGAATAACCTACCTTTTTAGGGTTCCCTATTAGGATTTCCTTATATAAGTCCTTAAAACGGTAGGTTCTTCAGGGTTAAGGTAACAAGTATGTGTGCGTGCGGGGCTCAGTACGGCTGCAACCGTGCTTTTGCATCGTGGCGAAGCTTTGCTGAGTTTAAGAGAGCATGTTGGTAGGTCATGTCTCGAGGATCCACTGCATGGCCGTGCGGACAGTTTTGCATTCGCTGCTGCATCTACCCTACCTCCTTGATACGACGTGATGCAGTGCTGAAGGTCGGCTGATGGTACCAAACCTGGCAAGACAGTAGGTCCTGACACTTTAATTTAATGGATGATACGGTGTAAAACTCCAAGACAGGAAGCAATTGGAGCCGCAAGGAGGCTGCGAAGAAGTAAGGTCGCTCAGGAAGTAAGGGACCCCACGGACCAAGGCCTGTCAACCCACAAACCCTAATACTGTAGCCCTTCTCCCTAAACCCGAAACCCTAAACCCCTAAACCCTAAACCGTTTCTCCCCAAGACTGTCAAACTTACTAACACCTCTGGTAATATGAGCTTGGGAGTACCATACTTTAATATCTTTTTCTTAAAGGAACCATTATGAAATACCTGGTTACCTAAAAGCCCAGAAATTCTACAAATTCCTCCCCTAAACCTAAACCCCTAAACCCTAAACTCCTAAACCCTATACTCCTAAACCCTAAACCCTATTCTGTTCTCCCTATGTCCGCTGCACTTGGCACTTGCTCGCGCCGCAATGGCGAAGCAAAGTCCTGGCGAATACTGCAAGGCTGGGTTCTTGTTAAGGGGTTTACAGTAGTTGGGTTTAGGGTTTAGGGGTTTAGAGTTTATAAAGGGGTTTAGAGTTTAGGGGTTTAGGATTTAGGGTTTAGGGGTTTAGGGTTTAGGGGTTAGGGGTTTAGGGTTCAGGGGTTAGGGTTGGTGGGCCAAGTATGGCAGTCTTCCGAGCCGGGGTAAAGGAATCCTTTTTGGGGTTCCTTGAAGGGTAGCATAAGGGTTCCTTTGGGGATACATGGATGGTTGTCAAAATTATGGTCCCTTTTGGGGTCCCTATTATGATACGGCACCTAATATTTAGGGTACCGAAAAAGGGACCATAATTTTGACGACCACCCACATGACTCTTGGGGTTGCATGGGGTTTACGGCAGAGGGTTGGGAACCTGAGCTAAGGGGCTGCATGGGGGTCCAGCTTTAAAGGTTGACAACGTTAAAGTTCAAGACCTACAGGTTTTCCCAGGGTTTACGGGTTGAGGCATTACATTGGTTTTACAGTTCTTGGATCATAAACCCTGCTTCAAGCATGTAGGGTTCAGATGTACGTGCGTATGTGTGTTTGTGCGTGTGTGTGTGTGTATGTGTGTGTATGTGTGTGTGTGTGTGCGTTTGTGTCTGTGTCTGTGCCTGTATTGTTTCTGATCTGTTACAGACCGCACCCCGCAGAATTACGGACCACCCCCCCATACACCCATACACATGCTCAGTGTATCGATTGGTACAGATCCCAAAGCTGAGTGCATTGCACTCAGCGAGCGCTTGGGGCAGCGTGTGGCTCTTGATCCCGGGGTCTAGAGGGTTTTGTTGGGGAGAAAGCTTCACTCTTACCCGGAACCTCCAGCCCTGCAACCTCAATTCCTGAGCAACCCGAATGCCCTACAGGCCCAACAGTCGAATATCTCCCAACCATCACCATCCAGGCCATCGCAGCGTGTGGGAGGACACCGAGTGCTGCGATTCGTGGGTGAAGGGTTTTTCATCCAGACCCAGGATGAAGTTCTAGCGTCACTGGCTGTTAAGGTAAGGTCGAAAGCCTCACAGAGATCTCTAGAAGTATTGGCGGCTTTCCATCTTCGAGCCGAAGAATGTGGCTGAAACTTCTCCGGAATCCTCTCGAACACAAGGAAGTCGGGCGTAGTCAAGCCCAGCCTGGCCTGCTCCCGCAACCCTAAACTCCCCAATGGGCTTTAGAGCGTACTATAGCGGCCTAAAGTAACCTATACTTTTTTTGGTGGTTCCCGAATATTATAATTATAGAGAAATGTGGCCCAAACCCCTATTTTGATTCTTAAGGCCCCTGTAGTAGGCTTTAGGGTGTAGGTCTCTCTCTGTGTCTCTCTCTCTCTCCCTCTCCTCTCTTTATCTCTTTATCTCTCTCTCTCTCTCTTTCGCTCTCTCTCTCTCTCTCTCTCTATCTCTCTCTCTCTCTCTTTCTCTCTCTCTCTCTCTCTCTCTCTCTCTCTCTCTCTCTCTCTCTCTCTCTCTCTCTCTCTCTCTCTCTCTCTCTCTCTCTCTCTCTCTCTCTGTGCAACACTTCCAACGATTAATTTGCATCTCTGGGTTTTCTTTGGTTTGAGGTTCTGGGGCTGTTTGCAGAGTTTGAAGACTCGTCTTCCGATGTCATTTTGGTCATTCGAGGGCACCAAGACCCTCGTTTGGTGTGTCGCTTCGCAGTTCACTGCATTGCCAGACGACGAGCAAATGTTGGGGGTTTCCGAAAATTTGGGGTACTCTATTTTGGGGTCCTTCTAATGGGGATCCTACTATTGGTCCACTATTTTCGGAAACTCCCATGTCGCATGTTCAGTTCGTCAGAGGGGATCCAGATTTTCGGACACATGCAGCAACTTGCCGAAGCCAGTGCCAATGCAGCTCCGATAGCCTCTTGCAGGGTTTGGGGTTTAGGGTTCAGGGGTTCAGGAGGATCCAGTGGCAAGATGCCCTGACGCTGCTTTCCGAGCTGGAATCCAGGCAGCTTCTTCCAAATGTGGCGCCGCCCAGCTTCAAGAGAATTTCCGACAATAGGGGACCCTGGTATAGTACCCTAAATAGTAGGATCCTTATTACAAGTTATCCCGAAAGAAGGTATATGATTGCATATGTATACATACAACTAGCTAGCTCCTATCCTGTGGAGGCCTTACCGAGCTTCCGTCTGAAACTCGAGGCAACGAGAAACTTCCCGTGTCACTTCCTGTCTTCGGGTTATATAGGTTTAGGATCTATAGGGTTGCTGTGCCCTACAAACATGGTGACTGTGAGACTGTGAGAGTTGAAACACAATCCTGCCGGCTTCTAAGCTCGAAACATCCTCGCTACATGTTGTGGCTGGTCGAAGACCAGACATCAACACATGCACATTCCAACTGTGCTTTTGAACGCGCTTCAGACGTCAAGGAGTGGTTTTGCCAGCGAGCTGGATTCTTGACCTTATACGGGTTTCTGAACCTGAACAGGTCGATTGAACATTCTTGTTGTAGGTGTTTGATTTACGTACTCTTCTGGCACCTCTCTATACACTGGTAGTCGGAACGGGCCTAAGGCCTAGCACGTCCCTTTTGGGCTTGCATCCCAACGCCTTCTTGGTCGATGTCAAAGGTTCTTCAACGTGGCCATCAGCGCGTGCGAGAAGCTTCACTCTATCCTTGGAGGTTCATGGGTAGTTATAAGTAGGGTTATAAGTCCCCTAATATGAGTTATACGTATAGTTACCCTACTTATAACCCGACTTATCACTACCCATGAACCTCCAAGTAAGGGCTTTTTTCCAATGTCCATGATTGCTGACGACGGCTGTATGAGATTTTTTGTGGAGGCTGTAGGGTGAAGGGTTTAGGGTTTAGGGTAAATTCAGGGAATTGAGGGTTGAGGGTGTAAAGGCTGTAAACAGTGTTCGTTTATCATGGCTTGTGTCAGTTGAGGGCCTGGGATTCAGGGTTTGGTGCTTGATCTCTGAGCCAGACGCCGAAGCACGGCAGAGCTGAGGAAAGGGAAGCAGTGGCAACAAGCTCTGCAGCTGCTCAGGGACCTGGAGGTAGCTTTCCAACCGGATTCTCGGACAAAAACTGGAAGCTTAGTTACACCTGCAGCCTGTTTGCCTTGCTCTGGCTTTCTTGGCCTTGGCCCCTTGCTAGCTGCCATGCCTTTATGTAGCGCCCCTTAGCTCACCACTTGTGGGTTATCGGTTCCTCCAGGATTCTGTTGACACTATACCTTGCAGAAGCCAACTCCATGAACCCCCAAACTTCTCGACCCTCAGGCATGACAGGCTTTCACCCTAGCCTGCCAAAGAACCAAACTTCCAAGATCTGAGATCTCCCAAACCCATCTCAATCTTTCGAGCCCCCTAAAAAGGATGCTATCAGCTACAATGCGGCGATCAGTGCGTGCGGCCGAGCGGGTCAGTGGCAGTCGGCGTTGCTTCTGCTGAAGGACAGGAGATCCGGTCTCGCTTCGGTGCAGGATTTAGGGCCTAAGCCCTAAACCAAAAACCCCTATACTAAACCCCTAAACCCTAAACCTAACTTAGGTCTTAGGCTTGTTAGGGTCTGGGGCTTTGGATCTCGGTCTTTGGGTTTACTTAGGGTTTAGCGTTTAGGGTTTCGGGGTGGGATTTGCGGTTTAATTAATGAATTTTAGGGATTGGGATCCTGCACTTTGTGGTTTTAGAGTTTGAGGATTTCGGGGTTCTTTGTGACATATGTTGTATAAGGCTTGAACTCCTACAACTGTTTTTTGTTTGCACGCACTCGTATATTGATTGCATGCAGACATTCACCTTGATGGAGTTCCTTGTATAGTATGCAGATAGAATCCGCTTAAATACACTTCACAAACAATCCATGACTGTATAACCAGTTGTTGTACGTAGAGTACTAGGTTGAGTCCCGTGTTTTCGGGTTTGGTTCAGGGTAGCAGTTCTTCAGTCTTAGGGTCTTAACGATTTCGGGCTCAGGATTTGACCCTAAACCCTAAACACTAGGAAGCTGCCCCCACCCTGTAATAGTGACTATAAGGGTTATATTAGGGCCTTACTATATTCCTATTACACCACTATTACAGGGTGGGGGCCCCTTCTAACCCTAAACGCTTTAAGATCCGGGGCGCAGCTTAAGGCTGAGAAGGGCTTGAGACTGAGGTCTTCGGCCATTCGGACTGAGAGCCTTCAGGAGACTCAAACCCCAAACCCTAACCCCTAAACCCTAACCCCTGAACCCTAAACCCTAAAACCTCACCCCCTAAACCCTAAACCAAGATCGGGGTTGAGACATGCCGGGCTTGGTTTCAGGGTTTAGGGTTCATGAGTGTATTTCACCTATGTATTCATTCTGTTTTATCAGGCTCCCCTGTTCCTAACAGGTCTGCTCCACAGGAGTGTGAGTCAACTCATGAAGGGAGTACTTGGAGGTTCATGGCTAGTTATAAGTAGGGTTATAACTAGGGTAACTATCCTTATAACCCTAATTAGGGGACTTATATTCCCACTCATAACTACCCCTGAACCTCCAAGTACATCCACAAGTACACGTGCTTTTGCGAACCCTAAAGCCTAAACTAAACCGAGCTTTCCTTGTTGACGAAACCCTGGTGACAGACCTCGCTCTTCAACATCCCCGATACCTCTTGAAGGTGGTGTCAACCCATATAGGGCCCTGGTGACTTCAATAGTCGGTTGCTAGCCATAACGTGTGTAACCCAGCAGCCAATTATCTAGGGAGCTGGAGATTTAGGGATGAGCATAATAAGGATTTGCATCATGCACAGCAGGAGATTGAATCCGCCACCTGCCAGCCGGATGTGATCTCCTACAACGCGGCCATCAGTGCTTGCGAGAGATTTGTCTGATGGACGATGGAGCGGTTATGATTTCACTGCGGGGCTCGCTCTTAGACGCTAAACTCCAAACTCTATACACCCTACACCTCAAACGCAATTCCACTACAATTTCCGGCCATCAGCCCATAGGTCCTGATAAGTCGCTCCGAAGCAGCAAATGCAAGCTTCGAAGGGGCCTGAAGGAATACTTCCATCAGAATATGCCACTGCTCTACTGCTTCTTCGTCATACAATGGTGGACCCCCGAAGCCTAAACCCTGTACGCTCCAGCAGCCCAAACAACGCCAACGAGCTCCAACACTCCTGAATCCCACCCCAAGGGTCCAAGTACCCAATAATCACAAACTCTCCAAAATCCTAACCTAATAACTACTATCCTAAATCCGAGCTCCCCATGATTGGGTCCTTTGGACCCTTGCGGCAAGTTTCGCGAACTACTTAGCCGAGGAAGGGCCAGCATTGGCCCTCTGCATTGAGTCTCTTCTCGGAGATGGGTGCGCAGCAACTCCAAAGGAGCATCGTAACGTTTCCAGGAGATGGCAAACAGACTCTTTTGGTTTTGTAGGGTGTGTGCGCCTAGAAGGGGTCGTGCTTCAATAGTTTACTTGTACGTGGCTGCTGTTCCCTTGTTGATCAGAAGTTGCCGGCAAGGGGTATTGGCATCACTTCCTTGTTATTGTTACTGAGCAGTTGCTCGCATTTCCAGCCACATCCTCGTCACAACGTGCAAAGACTGACGGTCGTCGGTACATGTGTAGGTGCGTGTCGAACTCTCATCAATGGGCACTGCACGTGGGAACAGGGTAGATAAGAAGTTGGAAGGCGCTTTGCTGACTGTGTGCCCCAAGGTTGCAGCCCGGACTAGACCTGAACAGGTCGATGCAGTCCACCCGATACCCAGACTCTGTCAAACGACACGTGATGTTCTTGGATACATGTAGAACTTTGGGGTCTTACTTGTAGGTGTAAGGGTTAAGGGAGTTGGTGCGTCTGTTTTAACTAACAGGATTCGAACCCAAAACGCTGCATGTTCCCCGAAACCTAAAAAACTCTTATGCTTGGAACCTTTGCTGCGTTGCATTCGAGGTTCAGCGCGACGATCAGTGCCTGCGAGAAGCTGGGTCGTCGTTCTAGATCCCCATTCCTTGCGGTCTCAGGATTTTTGGTTTGGGGGTTCGGGGCGTTGGGATGTTTGGGGGGCATTGCCTGTAAGTTCCACTGATATTCCCGTAAGAAGGCGCTACCCCATCTCCTCTTCTCCAGTGGCAGGCAAAAAAAGGGACAGCACTCGACAAAAGAACTAACCGCAGGTCCTGGAATGCAAGCCGAGATAACCTAAACTTAGCAAGCTGAGGAAGGGCGACCAGTGGCCTGAAGCTCTGCACCTGTTGCCAGGTTGCACGCAAGTGCCTTTGTTTCGACCTTCTTGTTTTGGGGCTCTCTTCCAAGAGCCCTTAAGAAGCCGAACCTGGAACCCGAAGCTTTTGGCTCCAAACCCTCGAACGCATAAGACCCAAAAACCCAAGCCCAAAAACTCATTTACAGACCACAGGGGCTCGAAAATTTGGGCCCCCAGAAGCACATAAGCAAGAATTAGGATAGGGATGTCCCATATAAAGCCCCTTATAATGCAGTCCGATAGGGTAGGGATATCCCTGTAAAATGCTTATGCCACTTATGCCTATGTGCTTTCCGGCAACACCCAAGGTTGGCTCAACTGGACTCTGAAGGGCTTCACGCGAACACAGTGACGTACAATGCGGCCTCTCGAATGTAACTTGGAGGTTCATGGGTAGTTATAAATAGGGTTGTAACTAGGGTAACTATATGTATAGCCCCAACTAGGGGACTTATAAGCCCACTTATATAACTACCCCTGAACCTCCAAGAAGCCTCGTTTTTTGTTTTGCTCTTTTCGTGTTCTTGAGGGGGAATGGTAAGCCTTCTTCTGCCCAAGTGCTCCTTTCAATAATCCTACAGTCTGAAGTCCCTATATTCCCGAAGCCCCACCCAACCCTCAAAGTCGTCGATCTCCCCAAGGTCCCTCAAGTATAAATTGCGCCAAGTATACTACAACCCCACCTCCATCTCAAGACCTTATTCTAATTGTGAAGGCCCCTAATGCTTGGAAGGCAAAGTAAGCTCAGCAACATAGGGCCATAGGGGTCTTCATAATTAGACTAGGGTTTTGGTGTACATTATTTATCACAGTCATAATATGGAATCACCCCGAATAATAAATAGCACAAGTACTTCTTATAAGGCCCCTTTATGTGCCAGGCCCTTAGCGCCGTCGGTCGGGGCCTGGAATGGCAGAGAGCGCTGGAGATCCTGAATCTGCCGCTTGGTACTTGAGTTTAGGGGGGGTTTAAGGCTTTGGGTTGCGGGACTTCGGGCTTACCGTCGGCGCCGGAATACATGGAAATGTTATACCCCATAGTCCCTAATCAAGCATATCATGATATATCCCAAAACTCAATAAAAATCCGAGTCTAGTTCTTGGGGCACCTGTACTGGACCCAAAGGCCGGCCAACAATGATGTTAGAATTTAGCTGACGTCTACTTCAGCATCTTAGGAATTCTGATTCTAGTTTTCTGTCTAGGGCTTCGGATTTGAGCTCAGGCTAGAGTTCGCAGTCTTGAATATAGGTAGGATTTTGGGTTTAGGTTCAGGGTTTAAGCTGTGGGGTCCCAGGATTTCGGCTTGATGGCTTGTTGGGAAATCGAGCCTCCTCTATGCTATACACCAAGACCCAACTCTAATTGCTCAGGCCCCTGCCCAAAGGGTCCTATGTACTGCAATGGGGGTATACTTCCCCAAATCATAATAGTAATTGGAATAATTCCTAATATAGAGACCCTGCATTCTGCTATATAGGTTCTTTGGACCCTTTGGGCTGTACATCACTGGTTTGGCAATCCCTGCGGCCCGTGGGCCAAAAAAGTCAGATTATATGTGTGTGTATGTACCTCATACATGGGCTCTCGAAGCGAAGCCCCAAACCCTGAGAGAACCCCGTAACACCCAGCCAGAACCCTTGTGGCAACGCTTACGGCAACCCCTTTCATACATACAGAAATTCGCACATACCGACACACACACACAAACACAAACAATTAGTTATATACGTATATATATATATAGGTGCATTTATGTGTGTATATATATATATATATATATATATATGTTGACATTGGTATGATGTATATGCATACCCGCACACCCCTCTTTGCTCATCGAGATGTTGCCCCACGTTCTCTGGCTGATGTACCGAGTAGACAGCGTGGCCCGAACCTCGAACCTTATGAATAAAGGCTACATAGGATGTCAAGAAGGGAAGGAGCCATAACTTCACGACTGAGGGGTCATGAGCGATAAAGGCAACTGTAGCTATATCAAAAGTAAAACCCCAGTTAAGGCAATAATCCCACTTGTTAGGTCCCAGAATCCCGAAGCATACAAAGGTCATTGGAACGCAAGGTATTGCTTTGAGTATCCATCGCTCGGAGTACGACGATGATTGAACTAGTATTATAGACATAGATGTAGACATCCTGAGTAGGTCATAGCCGTACGCACATACGTCGTCAGGTCCATGTGTCTAGATATTTAGGTTGGCACATCTATCGAAAAACAGGATGGATGAGAGCTTTGCAAGGAAAGATGCACGCGCCTCAGCCTTCGGTTGCGTGTGGACATTTTTCAGGGGGCTTTCAAAATACTGACAGCTTGTCGTGTTGTGGAGGGCGGAGGGTAGTGTGTGGGTTTAGGGATAGTTTTTTGCTGCAAGCATCCATGCCCAGGGCAGGATGCCAGATGCAGAAACCCTAAACACCCCAATGCTTTTTGGGTGTGTTGGTGGATTTGGATGCCGCAGCTTGGAGCTTTGCACAAGATCCCCGGGTCGATGTGTTCTTCCTCCTTCTTCTTCCAAACCCTGTTGCTCGCAGGTACCTAGACCCTGCTATGTACTACTTTTTCTTGGTCAACCTATTCTATGGCTAGGACCCTAAACTAAGAAAATACAACATCCAGCAACGCTGTTATGCAGTTTGCAGTTCAGGTCGGAGGGTTTAGGGTTTAGGGCTTTATGAGTTCCTATAGAACACCCTTAGACCCTGTTCTTACACTAAAGCCTTACCTAGTCCCTGAATTTAAAATTGAAGCCTGGATGTCTCCCAGTTCTTACACCATGCACCCGCTGTCCAACCACTCGGCCGCCAAATACTCTTGCATACTGTAAACTCCGAAACCCTACGCAGTTGTAAGGAATCCTCGAACCTAAACCATAGAACTGTCGGAGTCAAGGTGATCTCCCTGAACGCTGCTATCTCGTCCTGCGAGGGTCCTGGGCGAAGCTTCGCATGCAACACACTGGGGCTTAGGTTTTAAGTGAAGGGGTGCTACAAGGGTTTTTATTTACAGAAAGGAATGCCTATCTGCGATGAGGCTTTCGAGCTTATGGTTGCAGAGTTTGGCGTTGAAGGTTGTAGGGTTCTGTGAGCTGTGGGCTTAGTAGGCTACAGCAAAACGAACTGAACCAAGGGATTAAGCGACACGGGTTCAAGCTCTGGCTCGTGGAGTTCAAGGTCTGCTTCGCAGTGTCCTACTTGGAGGTTCATGGGTAGTTATAAGTGTGGTTATAAGTAGGGTGACTATACTTATAACTCATTTTGGGGGACTTATAACCCTACCTACAACTACCCATGAACCTCCAAGTATACCCTATCCCCGCAGTGGTCTCTTGACTCCAGCAAGGCTAAAATGTGAGGGAGACCAGCGCACGTTGCTTTTACGGACATGACTAGCTCCTTCCTTCATTTCAACACTCCGCCGCCTGAGTCAAAATTAGTTCAAGTCTTTCTGGAAGGGTCCTCACTTTAAGTAGTCGCTTTTATACCATACACGCCACTGTTCGTAATCATAGCCTATGACAAAGCCCTGCCTTCTGGAGGCAACAAACCCTAAACTCACACGCGAAGCTTTAAACCCTAAGTCATTCAGAAAGGTATCCTTATGATAAAGGCCCCTAACCAAGCTTCAAGAAGTCGTTGGGGTTCGATGTCACCCCTTGAAAGCCCCATAAACTCCTTCTCTTATGCTAACGTTTGCATGGGCTCTAGACCCCAAACCCTTGCCTATGTAGCAGAGTAGGTAACCTTTGGCCTGTTTAGGGCCCGGCGATCCCTCTATGATCCCAAAGGTGAACCTTCAGTTCCTAGGTCCTAGGATACAGGACAAGCACATGACTAGACTGATTAAACAATAAACCCCCAAGCCATAAGACTCGAGCTCTGCACGCTGCACTCGAACATTTAATCAAAAGCCCCAGTCCCCAAAACCCCATTCCAATGATTAGGGCCCCTATACTTGGAGGTTCATGGGTAGTTATAAGTGGGGCTATAAGTAGGGTAACTATACGTATAACCCCAATTAGCGGACTTATAACCCTACTTATAACTACCCCTGAACCTCCAAGGATACTAAGGACCCAAAAAGGTACCATAATTTTGACAACCACCCCTATAATTTGGGGTTCGGAGGATGGCAGCTGGCCGAAGCTTTACTCCGAGAGCTCCCAGGGCAGCAGCTGCACGCGACGGCAGCGCGTCTGCCTTTTTTGGGCTTTGGGGCTTTGGATTTTGGGTTAGGTTTTGGGGGGGGGGTTAGAGTTTCGGGTTTGAGGCGTTTCTACAAGGGATGGCAAAGGACGGTGTAAAGTCGGGGTCGGAATAATGACACTAGTGGGTTTACTGCCTAGGGTTTAGGGTTCGAGGAGTTTTGGGTCTGGGGTTTACGGTTTGGTACGTTTTGGGGGGGGGGGGGGGGGGGGGATTCAGACTCCGGGTTGCTGGGGGGTTTGGGGGGTGGGGAAGCCTGATACGGTTCCAGGGTTTAAAGCCAGGTTGTTTAGGCAATGAGGGTTTAGAGTTTGAAGGTTGCGGCTTAAGGGCTTCAACATCTTAGAGAGCCTTTGGGGTGGAGGATTTTAGTGTTTGTAGGGCTTCCACACCGTAGGAGCTTTAAGATAGGCTTTCAGGGCGATAGTTTTATGCAGATGGGTTTCGTGAAGCCCACATAATGATTCATAGTTATTCCTCTGGGTTCCTGTTTTAGAGTGAGAAGTCGGATATAACACCAACAACTTGTTCTAACTCATTTTCGGAGCCCCTGTTTTGGGATTCATAGTGTTTGGTGGCATCTCTCTCTCTCTCTCTCTCTCTCTCTCTATCTCTCTTTCCCTCAACCCTACACCCCGAACTATGCTGCATCCCATAATCCCCTTAAACCCGTCAAGCCCTGAAGCCTAGACCTAAACTCCGAACCCAATAGACCCAATAAGCCCCAAGAAGCCTGAAGCTCTAAGTTCTACTTCGCAGCCTCTCTCTTTAATTTCAGGTTTCGGCGTTCGGCTCCCCACCTAATCCCATACACGCCACGGTTTACGGTATAAGGGTGGTGCGAGGTCTGGGGTTCACGATGTTCAGAGTTTAGGCCTCAAGGTGTTTTGCCCTTTCATTGCAGAAAAAGACAGCGAGAGAGAGAGAGAGAGAGAGAGATATGTGCATACATCTGTATGTATATACATATATATATATATATACACACATATATAAATTACATATGGAAGAAAGCCTGCGGTGGATCAGGGGGTGACCATGTATACATATATATGTATATATATATATATATATATATATATATATCCAATTCTATATATATATATATCTATACACACACACACTTTTTTATATTTATATAACTGAGTAAGTATAAAGGAATAGTACAGTTAGTCATTCAGAGAACTTTCGTAGGCGCTCTGCCTTACAACATTTCGACTTGACAGTTGCAAATAGCCCGAGACCCCCCAAGTAAGTAGTCAAGCCAAAGAAAGCCCCGAACATGCTCGGCCCGAGGCTCCCAAACCCGGTCAAAACGCAAATGACGGACTCTAAACCCCAAACCCCAAACCTAAAGGCCCTCCAAAAAAAGCCCTAAAGGTTCGACACGTTCCAAGGTTGTCACTTACAGCGCCGTCATCTCGGCTCTTGCAAAGGCCGGTTTGTCTGCCTTGGCTTCGGATTTAGGGTTCGGTTCTTGGGGTCTACAGTTTAAGGTCTAGCTAGGGTCCATGCAAATGCTGGGCAGGATGCATCACTGCTTCCATGCCCCCCCCCATAAACCTCTAAACTTGTGGATCCCCCCCCTCCCTCCTCCAGCTCCTAAGCCAGAAACCTCGAAACCTCTCCGAACCCGAAGCCTCTAAGGCCCCCCAAATCCTAAGCCCTCTAAACCCTTAAATCCCATCCCTGAGCCTTAAACATCCCCTGAACCCAAAACCCTAAACCCTAAACCCAACTTTGAAAAAATAACAGAACCCCATCAGATCACGAGGCAGGGCTCTGGCAGCGTGCGAAGTCTTTGCTGACAGAGATGCGCTCGCTGCAATTCGCAGGACACAGGGCTTTAAATGACTTCGGGCTCCAAGGATCAGGGAAGCTTAGTGCCTTTTTTCTTGGGTTTGAGGAGGGCTTTTCGCGTTAGGTTTTGGAGTTTCGAGGGTTAGGGCGAGGCATCGGCAGGGTACGTTGGTTGTATGAAGGAGCTGGGCTGCTTCCTAATCTTTTGCACCGCAGTAAGAAGGGTCTAGTACTGTAGCCACTTAGCTGTTTCTCCCTTTCGATTTTGGTTCGATGCTTCGTCGCCCTCTCAACCCCCGCGCTGCAAGAGGCAAACACCCCTCGGCAGCCCGTGACCAAAAGCCCTAACCTAATCCTTCCGAAAACCCAAACCCGACACCCTAAAACCCGAAACCCCGAAACCGCCTAAACCCCTTAAACCCGCTAAGCCCGAACCCTAAGCCCGAAGCCCTTATAAACCCCCTTTAAACCCTAGACCCCCTAAACCCGAGACCCTGAACCCTAAACTCTAGACCGTAAACCCTAAACCCCCTCTAAACCCTAAACCCCTTAAACCCTAAACCCTAAACATCCCTAAACTCTAGACCCCCTTAAAAAGAAAAACTCTAGACCCGTACCAGGAAACGAGGTTACCTATGCTGCTGCCATCGGCGCCTGTCAACTCGGAGGCGAATGGGAGCAGGCCGGGGCGCCCCTGTTTGAGGGTTTAGGGTTTAGAATGGCGCCCCAACACTCTCAGGGGTGTGGGGGGGCGGCATATCTACGTCTAGCATTGGAGTGCGATTCCACCACCAAACAATTACCAATTGGTTTCTGTTTCTTTCCCGCCCGCTGTGAGCTTGCACAGGCTACCACCCAAAATTTTACCTTTTAGGGTTTAGGGCTTACGCCCTCAATTCCCACCTCTGCCCGTCGCGGGGAGCAGGGGTCAGGGGAAGGGAGGGCCAAGGGGGGGCCAGGGCCCTCTTTCTCGGGGCAGGGCTTTCGTGGCCGGGTTTACTAGACTAGGTGGCCCAATGGCATGGCTCAGCCCCAGGGGCTGAATTAGACCACTCTCCAATGGCCCCACCCATTGTCCATCCCAACAAATGGTGTCAATCACTGCCGGATATCGTCCGGGTCCAGGCACCCTAAGAAAAAGGGTGGGTACGGCCTAAGCAGGCCTGGGTGGGAATTTAGGCTTGAGGGTTTAGGGTTGAGGCTTTAGGGTTTAGGGTTTAGGGTTGAGGGTTTAGGGTTTAGAGTTCAGGGTTTGGGGTTGTTTAGGGTTGCTTTGGGTTTTGGGTTTCTGCACAGGTTTATAAGATCCTGATTGGGTTTGGTGTATTATTGCGCTACATAGGGCTATAGGATGCTTATTGGGTTTTGGGTATTTAGGGCTTGAGGGTCTAGGGATTTAGGATTGTAACTTCTGGGCCGTGGTGTGTAGGATTTTACGGTTTACAGCTACAGGAGTTGGAATGTAGGATGCGGGTCTTTGGAACAGCGGAGTTGAGATTTGACGATCTGTCCTCCTACCCCAGAGAGTGTTGAGTATGTATCTGGTGGAATGTAGGGTTTCCTGATTAGGAATCAGCATTATGATTTGGGAAAGTATCTCCCCCGTCATAACGGTACTTAGGACCCTTTGGTTACCTGGTACCTGCTTTCTACAACTTGACGGCTCATACTTTTTAGGCTAGCACGAAGCTGAGCGCTGCCTTGATATAGGTCTTGGATTTCGGGACCACCTTAAGCAAAGAAAACCTACTTCTTTGTAGCCTCGTATTCTATTATGCCGGAATATGGGATGTGTAGGTATTCTTTCAATATCAAGCTAGGCTGCGGTAGATTGAGGTAAACCCGAAACCCCAAACACCTAAACCCAAGACCTCATCTTGACGGTGTGTCCTCCTACTGACTGCCGAAATCAGGAGCAACCCGAAGGGTCCTAACCACCTCTACAGTAGATCTTGTTATTGGGGCTACAAGGACAAAGACCATCGAATACAGGGTCCTCAATATCTACCAATACAATTCCCAAACCTTATTCTAGCTATTAAGGTCCCTGTTATAATTACTATGTGAGGCGTTTAAGCTATTGGAAGCCTTGCTGAGTGCCCAAAGGGTCCAACGTAAAGGGTCCTAAGGGATCCGAGGTGGTTTGGGTAAGTATCACCCCCAACAAAGGTACCTAGGACCCTTTGACCAAGACTTAGGTTTCGATCGAAAGTATAATACTAGTTGCATGGCCCCAAACTGTGGGTCTCGATTGTAAGTGTACTAAAATAGTATAGCCCGCACTTGGGGTTTCGATTCTAAAATATACGATAGTATGGCAGTCAGTCGCCTATACTAGAAATGGAATGCTCTTCCATTTGTGAAGGTCGTCATCTTCTTCCTGCAATCAGAAACAGCATCCAGCTCCCGTTTCCACCCGAAGAACCGGATCTTCTTGTGTGATACCTCGAAACATGCCTGTCTTTTCAGGCTTCTGTTAAGCGCCCATAGAGGTTACATTCTGCGTTCAGGGTTGGGTTCAGCGGCCCCATAGCCTAAACGCATTCCTGGGTTTAGGGCTGAGTTCATTTAAACCCTATAAGCCCCGAACCTCCAACCCCAAACCTAAATCCTAAACCCGACTTGGGTCGACAGCAGATCCCAATCCGAAAGGCTCTGAGCTTCCTCGATGAGCTCTCTCAGCGCCAGCGGCCCGATCGCACGGTCTACAACGCCGCACCTCAGCTTTCTTAATTTTCGGAGTGGGCTGAATGGAGGGCCCTCGCAAAATTAACAATAGGGTGTTGGTGTATTTGTGGTCTATAATAAATAATACGGGGCCGTGAACAAAACGCATTCATTAATAATAGCTCAGACCCCCTCTTGGGATCCAGGGCTACTGCTCTCGGATCGAAAAAGTAGGCTTAGGGTGCCACTGGATTACGGTTGGGGCGGTAATGCTTGGATCACGACGTAAGCTCGTGTGGCATGCAGCATGACATCAAACATCTGTCTGCATATGCACAGACTTTTGTTGTACAAACACAGATATACATATTATACACACATATATAAGTATACATACACTTAAGTATGTATATATATATATATGTACACAGACGCACTTCACGTACATGTAAACATGGAGATGTGTAGTCTGTTTGGCCTTGGCACCACCTCATCATGCAGTCATAACCAGCGGAAATCACGTTACACAGTTGGGCCTTTCCAGCAAAGCAGCTTACGAGAAGAGCATGCCGCTTGGAGCCTGAAACTTATGGCTTGGTTTGGTTTTCCTCAGGTTCTTAGCGTCATCTCCACTGCAGCGCTTTGGCAGCGGGCTGTGGGAATGCTGGGAGAGCTGAAGCCTCAGCTAACCTCTGTCTAGCCGATATATTCCCCCGAGATCTACAAAGGGTCTCCATAGAAATTCAACCCAACGATAATCAGCAATGCAGTTATCCAGTTAATTAAGACTTGAGGATTTCGGTTCCTGCGATCTTGCACACCGAAGCTTGTTTCGCGTCGCCCGGTTGACTAGTTGCTTCAGTCGTCAGACTGCTGTGAGGAGTTTTGCTGGTATCGGTCTGCTGGTTTGGTTCTGCTCCTAAAAATTTGCCCCTTGCAGTCACTATTTAATGATGTCATAATCTGTTTGTTCCAAAACCCTATAAGCTCCCCTGTCTTTAGTACTCAGACCAGGGCTACGACGTATTCTTGAAACTTTGCATTTGGCCTGTGTGAGGTTCCAGGACGCCAACCTCGCTGCCACTGGGCTGAAGGGGTTCTTGAAAAGATGAGTTCGGACTTTGCGGCTGAAGGTGTAGGGTTGCAGACCTTAGGGTTTATGGGCCGGGTTAAGAGTTGGGTGTACAGTACAGGGCATCGGGTATGGTTTCGGGGGACGAAAGGTTTGGGTAGGGTGTACTTAAGAAAGATCCCTGACCAATGAACCCCCCCTGCCCTACCTGAAAAGTGGCAAAAACATTAGGATCCTACATACGGCCCGTCAAGGAAAAGGATTCATGAGTCGGAGGTCGGCAGCGGATTCAGACTGGCCTTTGCGTATCAATTCTATATTGTATCTGCTGAGGAAGCCCACGCATCTCGGAGACTTTGTAGTACATACTGACTCAAAGCTATACGGGTCGAATCATTAGTGAACAGTGTCCCCGTACAGTCCGCACAGGAGTACATTATACCCCAATAGCCTGTTCGAACCAACGGTTCAGGGTTTAGGGTTCGAGAGGGGTCTTGCGCTGCCTAAACACCAGCTCTGATGCTACGTAAAGGCATGAAACCTAAGCCCTAGAAACCGTAATTATGGCTCCAAGCCCCATGCAAACCTTGAATCACAAACGCCATAAGCTCCAAGCGTAATCCTGTAGCATCCTTCTAGCGCCAAAGCCTTAGAGCCCCGAAGCATAAGCGCCGTCCCCGACCGCAAGGTAGACATCTTTTCCTACAGCACGGCTATCAGTGCTTGTGAGAAGCGTCAAGAGTGGGAAGTTGCTCTCGACCTCTTTCGGGAGGTGGGGCTTGATACCGGGGTTCAGGGTTCCGGGGTTCGGAGTTTCCTGTACCGGGTACTAGAATACAGAAGGCTCTGTGTATGAGGGAGAGGATTTGGGACGGGGGCTCGGGAAGTGTAGTGTTGGGGCTTTAGAGCTTATGGAGTCTAGTAGTGGGTCGGGGATAAGGAGCTTGGAGTTTTCACTCGGTAGCTGAGCGGGTTATGTTCAGCCGTCTATGCAGTAACAGAATCCTAGGCGTTCTGCCACGTTTTCAGGTGTTTGCTTCCTGGTTTAGGGCTGCGAAGTCCTGCTTCTCGGCGTGGTTTGTAGTGCTGCTGGTGGCTAGTGCGTTCTAGTCATGTCTGTTCTTTAGCATTGGCATGTTATAATAAGCTGGAGAGCCTTTGCAATGAACGTGGCTAGATTTGTTGTTGGCTTGCTGAGGCTCTCATGCTATCTGTTCCTGCTTATGAAGCGGTTCTACAGTGCTACAGCTACTGTACCCCTTTAAGGGGGTGCCAACTTCACAGTGACGTCTTAGTTCCGACTGCTGTTGTACGGCAGCCGGAAGCCGGATTTCATTCTGAAGTATCCTCCTCCTGGACGCCCACTTCATGAGTAGAGAGTAGCAGCGTTACGTCTCTTAGTGTCTTTAAACTATAGGCTTTGGAGACGTCTCGGGGGTAAAGACGAGAAGCTGCTAAGCAGCGCATGGAATTTTCACATGTACTGGGATTTTTAAACCAGTAACCATTAACCCCAATAAGACCCCTAAACCCTAAAGTACATGCTAGTAAGACTGAAACTCTGAACTCTGGACGGAAAAGGGCCCGCATAAAAACAAGTAACCTTAAACCCTACCCAAAACGCCAAGGATCCCAAGGAAGGTTCTTTCCCCCGGAAAAGTCAAAGGGCTCCACAGGACCAAGGCAGCTAGGGGATTCCCAAAGAACCTTGATATTTTCAATTTAGGGTTTTGGCTTTAGGATTGAGGGTTTAGGGGCTGGGATTTAGTCGTTAAGTTTAGGGCTTGGGGTTAAGGGTTTGGGGGAAGCCTGAATCCCACCCACGTTCATGCCACCTTCTGAAGCCCCTTATAGAGTGCCTTCTAAGTACCGAAGCTTTGTCGCTTCCTGCCAGGCCGAAGCATCTTCTCTCCAGTGTCCATGAGACGCAATTTCAGAATGGAGGATTTCTACTGTCGATGCACTTTAACAGTTAACGACTAGACTGATACGAATTGGAAAGAAAGGGCTTTCTAACAGCAATTATCCACAGATGCACTTTAAAAACTAAAGGAAAGAAAGGGCTTTCTAACAGCAATTATCCACAGATCATCCGACGCGGAAGAAGCTTAGCATTGTGTTGTAGGTTCTTCTCATGAAAGACTGTATCATGGCGCAGTTTCTGCTTAACGGCAGTCAACAGTGGGTTCTGTTCGACCTTAGTAAAGGTTCAAGGTTTAGGGCTTAGGGCTTAGGGTTCAGAATAACACCATGAAGCCATTTGGGAGTTTGCGAAGATAGGGGACCCTATTATACTACCCTGTATGGTAGGACCCTGATTATAAGGACCCCAAGATAAGGTACCCCGTGTTTTCGGAAACCACCATTTTCTCCCTTGACCAGCCCAGAAGCCTCAAATCTTCGACGCTCTTCAGTTGACGTCGTTAGAGGCTTGGGACCAACTTCCGACGTTTTTCCACTGTAGCTTTCTTATTTGGTTGCTTTGTATCTGTAGAAAAGGTTAAACAGAAAAACAGGAACTACAACGGAGACTCTAAGTACTGTAGGTAAAGGCCATAAAGGCCCCAGGCCCTCTACGATTCAAACCGGGGTCTTGACAATGATGCCCGACTAGCGATTTTGTTGTAAGTAAGTCACAGTTTTTTGGGGCTCTAGGTGGTTAAACACCTCAAGCCACACTATGTGTCATCTCCAAAATTTGAAAGATTGGGGTTCTGTTTTTCTTATGTAGTTTAAGCCAAAGGTATGCTGCAGTCCTAAGCCACAAGCCGTATGTACAGGTACCCATTAGTCACACCGTGTCGGCACACAGCTGAACCGCATAGCCAAGCAAATCCAATTAAACATACAAGGCAACACCATCACCTACAATTCTCTCCTAAGCGCCTTGGAGAGACTTGGCACGCAAGGGGAGTTAACGAGCTTTGTTCGAAACTTGACAGGTCGCAAGCCTTTCGGATTTCATTGAAAGTCACTTTGCACCGTTCTGACACGTTCAACACTTGCGGGCGACGAAGACGGGCATTAATTAAGGCCATGGTAAGCCGCTGCAGCAAGCCCGCCCAAAGTTTTACAACCGCTGTCAGGAAAGGTGAGCAATGGGAGAAGGCTCTCGTGCCACCTGGCTGATTGGGATGGAGGGGGGTGGGATGTCAGTGTTTTTCGGGGCTGTCGCCTGCTGCCCAAAAGGAGGCTGGAAAGGCCAGCAGCTGTTGCGCAATATACCCCTCCAACAACCCAGAAGCCCAGGGAGATGGGCCTGAAGGACAAAGAACATGTTCCGACAGAATTGCGGCTGCCCGTGGTTTATGAATGAATGGGAAATATCTGCCAGAGCCCGGTTTATTCTGCCCCCCCCCTCCACCAAAAACAATTTTAAATCAGAAACACTAAAAACCCTAAACCCTAAAACCCCCCAACCCCAAACGCCCTAAATCAAGGTTTCTCCAGCAGCTGCTTGCCGGGCTTGTGGAGGCCACCGTCATCACCTACAGCGCCGCGGCTCCAATAAGATCTCGGGATAGATCTACAGTTCTGCTGGATTTTTCGAAGGTGGAGAATCGTTTTGTCTTAAAAAGACGGTCTGTATAGAATTCAAGCAGACACCCGCGTAAATACCGAGTAGTCTTAACGAGTTAAACTGACAAGTTGGCCCACTGGGGTTTCTGCCCATCCGTCCGTCCGTTTGTCTGTCCGTCCGTGCGTCTGTCTGTCTGTCTGTCGGTCCGCCTGACGCCGACGACGAGACTGACTACAGACTCTGGGCCTAAACCATCACAAAGCCGAAAAGCTCCGAATGCCTGTGGGAAACCTTAAGAATACAGAGACCCAAGATCCTAGGCTCCCGATTCCTACACCTTCATCAGCCTTCATCAGCCCTCACCTAATAATGTCAACTAGACTGGGGACGGAGGTCGGCTTCTTCAGACTTCGGTGGCTTGGGGCTTAGAAAGTACGCCCTCGAATTGGGGTTCATGTGTGGCCCTTCCACAAACTCATGGCATGCGGTAAGACAGAATCAGGGCTCTACAGGACGATGGGGAGTCTCTGACTCTCAGTCTCAGTTTGCTGTCAGGTGCAGTCATCAGTGCCTGTGAGAAGGGGCAGCAGTGGCAGCAGGCAAGCGGAGGGCTCGGGCGGGTAGGGCTCACCGAGCTCCGGTTTACGGTTTAGGGCTTAGGGCAAAGATCGGGAAGGGGCTGGAAGAGCGGCCTCACATAGACTTGGTCTCTATTCACATTGGGGTCCCATGTGGCGTGGAACTTAAACCCGGAGAAGCTGAAGTATTGGATCCCTGAAGTTAAAGCGCGCACCTGCCATAAGCCTTCACTTAGGGTTTAGCAGTTTAGGGTTCAAGGTTCAGGGTATGTAGCTTCAGCTACGGAGCCCGAAGCACCATTATGTAGGATTGTAACTCATGGTTCATGCATTTCAGGCCTGCCGCACGAAGCAACTTGACCCAAACCTTTTGAATCCAATCGAGTAGCCATAACCCCTTAAGCCATAAGCCCTAAGGCTCTATAAGTCTATAAGCCCTAAAACGCTCCAACCCTGCAGGCAATGCAGCTGTTGATGACCATGGCCGCCGTCAGCCTCACCCCGAATGTCGTGACGTACACGGCCGCCATTGCGGCCTGCAGCCACTCTGCGGAATTGCTCATTCCCCATCCTGTCTGAAAACAAGTCGGGCCAAAAAAGATGTTCTCGAGACATAAATCCTAATTAACCTTGGGAGCATGGGATACAGCCGTCCCGACAACTCTAAATGGAACTTGAGAACCACACCTGAAACTCCTGAAACTCTGTATTTCCTAAAGCCCTCCACCCGTAGATGCGCGGGCCCCCAAGAAGGTCTTGTTTGCGGTTCGCGTGTATGGTCGCAGATCCCGGGAGGATTCTAAGTAACCCCTTAAAGCATCCACTACAGTACCCCATTTATTGCGGCCCTTTTGCTACCCCAAATCGTGAACTCCAAAACCTTGCTGTAATCCCTTGTGTTTCCAGTGCAGTGTAGGGCCAAGGCTGTCAGGTTCATGTCACGAAACCCTGTAAAGCTCGAGACCCTAACCCATATCCTTTATGAATTTATGAAGCTCTAAAACCCCTAGCCTGAAATCTCGAGAGTCCCGAATTCCGGCTTTACTGAGCTCCAAAACCCATTAACCGTAGGCCTATTCTCCCGCAGTTCCCGGTCCCCCAACCTCCACACCCCAACCCCCTTGGAATGAACCCTTATCCCCTCCCCCTAAACCCCGCGGCCTAACCCCAAAGCACACTTACTAGCATCCATGTCAAGACCCCCAAATCCCCACAATAAAGACCCATGGGTTTCTTAAGCAGGTTCCTATATTAATATAAGGGCCTTACTAGTTAGAATAGGGTTTTGGGGGTCCATGATACTATATACGTATAATAAGGAACCCCCAAAATATACTGCAGGTAATTCTTGCAGCCCCTAAACCCTAAACCTTAAACCCCTAAACCTTAAACCCTAAGCCCCTAAACCCTAAACCTCTAAACCCTAAACCCTAAACCATTACTTTCCATCCCTGAGGCGCTGCGCGCCGATGGGAGCTGGCGTTGAATGTCCTGGGCCAAATGCAGAGTGAGGGCCTCCGAGGCTACCGGGAATTGTTTAGGGTTCAGGGCCTTTAGGGTATATACGGCCTTTAGGGTTTAGG
The DNA here is from genome assembly GCA_905221615.1 of Symbiodinium sp. CCMP2592. Lineage (NCBI taxonomy): Eukaryota > Dinophyceae > Suessiales > Symbiodiniaceae > Symbiodinium > Symbiodinium sp. CCMP2592. The sequence goes on along the minus strand of CAJNDT010006192.1, from coordinate 60,977 downwards.
GTTTGGGGGGCCTTTGGGGTTTGGTTCTTGGGGTTTAAAGTTTAGGGCCGTGAGGGCCTTTAGGGTTTAGGGAGCTGTTGGGGGGAGATTTGGTGTTAAGAGTCTAGCCCTACGTAAGCCCCAATCCGTTTTGTTTTTAGGGGCGCCCTGACCTCTAAATAGCCTGCATTTTAAAAGCTCCTTTTTCGGACTTCCGTGCTTAAGTCTTGAGTCCTTGGAAAGGTAATATGGGAACCTGATTCAGAAGCCTTCGGCCTTTATTTGGGCTCCTTGTATGGATCCTAATATTTTGTTGTCAGCAGACCAGGGTTTCACCATTCCCTTAAACTTTGCGTCCCCACATAATCGTAACGGACTCATGGAGTAGTATGCTCAGAGACACAGTTACAACTTTTGGTTTTGCCACAGCTTTCCGGGCGCAGCGCTCTTGCGTGATTTACCGCGTTTGTGGAATCAACGTTCTAGCACAGGGGCGGAGGTTTTTGTAGACTACATGGTTGGGGTTCTTTGCGCTCTGTGAGTCTTCTGAGCTTGGCTCTAGATTAGATGGTCAGTGATGGCCATTTGAGCTCACCTGGGTTGACGATTCCCACGGCTCGTGCAATCGAAGCTGGGCACCTCTGTTGCTTTGTGAAGCTGTGGCGAGCGGGGCTTCAAGTGACGTTGCGTTTGCAAGTGGATGTTGTAAGCCGACGGCGAAGCCTCGACTACGGGTTGACAGTAGGGCCTTAGTCAATCAGGCAACTTCATGACTTATGACGTGGCACTCTACGCCTGCGATGTGGGAGGGCTCTGGATGCAGACCTTGCTTCTGGGCTTGGCATTACTTAAAATTGGTTGAGGATATTTTTTTCTGGGACGAGGTATAATTGTCAGTTGATTGTTTGTAGATGCAAGGTGCGTAAATCCTAGTACCATGCACACATCGCATCGCATCTCCCCTCCCCAACACAAAAGTGCAGAGGCTGCTGTTGGCAGATCTGGCGAAAGGCTCTTGCGAAGTGCTCGTTGAGCGCCAGATATCCGCCCAGGGATAAGGGCTGGTTGCATGGGTTTCCCAACTATCTTCGCGCAGGAGTCTTTTACCACGTATATTCATTTTACCGTACATACATATAAGGATATACATATGTACCTTCATACATACCTACATACATACATACATACATACAGACACGTTCGCACGTACATAGATACATGCAGTAGGAGGGCAACCTGAAGAAAGTCCCGTCAAACCCTGCGCCTTCCTTCACCCCCTTCCCCCTAAACCCTACCCATAGGCCCCATAGTACTTCCTTTTTGGGATAACCTGCTAAAGGATGCTATATATGAACCCCAAAGAGGAACTTACTTTGGGGCCTTTGGGTAAACCCAAACCCCAAACCACCCTAAACCCCAAACCCCAAACCGTCTGACCTTGGGCCGTACCCTAAGACTCCAAATAGCCCAAAGTAGGTAGTATATATAGACTTTAGACCCCAAAGTAGGCGCCCTAAACCCTAAACCCTAAACTCTATACCCTAAACCCTAAACCCTTAAACCGTGGAGTCTTAGGGGTACAACACCGGGCCTAATCGACCGTCGGGCTCCATGAAGCCTTGTTCTGCGAGCGGGCGCGCGGGCGGAGAAAAAGGAAGCTCTTTAGGTTGTCTGCCACCTTCCTTTAACCTGGAATAACCTACTACTACGATAACCTACTACCTGTTTAAGGACAAAAAAAGGATATCATAAAAAGGAACTCCCAAAAAGGTAGGGTTTAAGGACACAAAAAAGGATATCATAAAAAGAAACTCCCAAAAAGGTAGGTTATTGAGGGTTCAGGTCGGGTTTGTGGAAGTCCGGGGCTTAGGGGGGGTTCAAGGCTTTAGGATGTGGAAGCCCTAAGCCGCTTAGGGTTGTTCGGTCTTTGCAATGCGGGAGTTTCCGAAAATTAGGGTTTAGGGTTTAGGGGTACCTTATTTTGGGGTTCTTAATCAGGATCTTACCATTGAGGATACTATATATATATATATATATATATATATATTAGGGTCACCTGTTTTCGGAAACTCCCATGTGAGCTGCGGTCGCTGTTCTTGTTTGACAAACCCAGAGTCCCAAACCGGCCTCAACCAAAACTTCATCGTAGTCGGGACATGAATAGATGCGGGCCTGAAGAAGTGCTAATTTATTCCCAGGATTCCTTCTTCCCGTGATCACATCATAATGAGGACCCTTTTTAAATGACCCTAGACCCTTGTCGAACAAATTAAGGCCGCCAATGGGATGCTGCAGGATCTATGTTTTGTTTCGTCTCAGGAGGTCTTTGGTGCTTCTGGGCTTTTTCCTGTAAGCTGCAGTTTAGAATTCAGGGCCCAGGGATCCCTAAACCCAAACCCGGCTTTTCGGATTTCTGAGTTTGGGATTTGGGTTGGGGGTGTTGCAGATTGAGGCGGTGGAGAGAGCTCGAGCTTTGGAGGGCATATAGGTGGGGATTTAGGGGTTTTGGTGTTTAGGGGTTGAGGGCTTTGGGATTGAGGGCTTCGGGGCTTTAGGGTTTGGGGCTTTGGGGGTTTAGGGTCAGACACGGCTGACGCGGCCTTGCCAGGAAGCGGGGGCATCGGCCAAAGCCGCAAAGCACTGATGGAGGACGCCTTAGACGAGGGTGGTTCGTCTTTCCAGAAAATTGGGCATTAATAGTTAGTGAAACTGTTGCTTGGGTTCCTATCATGAGTATTTGTATAATACTCCCCAACATGAGGCAATACTGATTCCTGCTAGTATTCTATAGGTACAGTATAGTATCACGCACACCGAAGCTGTTGCGACTGCCAGAAACTATCGTGGCCTTAGCAAAAAGGGAAATCGTAGCTACAAGCTGTCAGACCAGGAAGGTCTCCCCTAAGCAGCATTAGTGTGCAAGCGGTCATCGTCGCTGAGCGATCTGAAGCATTCAGTTGAATCCGTTGTGGCCTTAAACTCGTCTTGCGGGCAGTTAGACGTCAACAAATCTCGACGACCCTTTGTTCTCGTTGGTGCTGCTGCTATCGTTCTGCGCTGCAAACAATCACAATACTCGGCGGCATGGGTTGTTTTTGGCAAACGTTTCATAGCTATAGTGCTGCGTAAACCACATAGCAGCTTAATGTAAGAACTTCGAACATCTTCCTGAAGTGTTTCATCTCGAAGACAATGTAAGCTAGCAGCTCGGTGTTCTCAGTAGTTTCGATACCGTAAGGCATAAACATCGGCCGAAGCGAATACTAGTCTTGGATCCACTATGTCACTGTGGGGGGGGGGGGAATCAGAAGAAAAACGATCAGCTATCTAGTTTCAACTTTATAGGACTATGTTTATTGGGTTCCGGGTTTGAGTCTTAATACGCAGGACACTACATCTCCAAGATCATTGGAACTGAAGAGTTTTTCCAGCCGCTGCAAAACGCGCGTGCTCGAGCAGAGCAGTATCTGCAGTACGAAGAAGCAGGGGAGCACATATGAGTAAGCAACATCATTTGATGACCAAGCTTCGCGTTTCCTTTTCTTTTCTCATAGCAATGTACCATATGCGCTCACCAACTTGAAGCCGCTTGTGAGCGGATCAACTATAGAAGGGCCTGCCAGTACAAGATGGTGTTCGGCACAATTGGTAATATCATTATTCCTCAGGGTTCCCTTTTCTAATTTCCAACTATACTCCAAAGAGCCTCGGTGTTCAGAGTTTGCGAGCGTACATGGCTGCAGGGTGTAGGGTTCATGGGCACCAGAGTTTAACTATGTTTAGGGACTGTTCAGGGTGTTGTTGGATGCCACTGCGTGAAGATGACATAATCGCAGGAAAGCTGTCTCTCTCCTCTGCCCGCAGTATGGCTGGAGGCCATACCGTAGGAATCTGCAGAATCTCTTAAATTTATAGCTGCCTTATGCGGCCGTGTGAAGCCGCACTTGTCATGTCGATTCCATCAACCCAGATTCTTCGCGATCTGGACTTCCGCAAGTGACCAGAGCTCTTACAACATCCCAGAACCTGCACGCTTTCGGTGCTCATGTTCACTACTTGAACGATCTGGCGAATTATACAGAGTTGAAGTGGTGCTATGCTGCATCAGGAGAAGATGGTAGTTGCGCCAGGAGAAGGGTAGTGCTACTCGTACTGCTTGCGTTGCAGCACGGCTATTGGCGGCAGCAGCAGCAGCAGCAGCAGCAGCAGTAGTACGTAGTAGTAGCAGGTAGCAGCAGTTGTCAGCAGTCGTCGTTGTCGTTGTCTCTGTCGTCGCTGCTGTAGTAGCAGTAGCGCTAGCAGTGGCAGTAGCAAGTAGCAAATAGCAAGTAGCCAGTAGCAAGTAGCAAGTAGCAGCACAGTAGCAGTAGCAGTAGCAGTAGCAGTAGCAGTAGCAGTAGCAGTAGCAGTAGCAGTAGAAGAATAGTAGAAGAAGTAGTAGTAGGGTAGCAGCAGTAGTAGTAGTAGTAGTAGTAGTCGTCGGCGGCGGCGTCGTCGTTGTAAAGGAACTTGTGTGTACAATGAGCAAAGAATAATTACATACATGGTATCCGTGTTATGTTCTATGCAGTTTTATCTTCGCGGTAGCCACGCGATGATTTCGACAACGGCAGCGGTGGCGACCAGCACGACGCTCGCTACACAACAATCAAGTGCTGCACCATTGGTCACACTGTCAGTCTTACGAGTGACATGACCCATCCGAGCATAAGATCAAGTCGACAACATGCGTGCGTGGGCTTCTCACAGCCATTGGGGCAGCGTCGTTTGACCTGCCTTAGCTCTTTCGTGCTGGCCGAACTTTGGTCGTTTGTTCAGTTCTGAAGGTTTTGAGACATTGAGGATCTACAGCGCAAGGTATTTCATAACCGCGAATTCTGTCACCCGCACACAACAGTAAGCAAACCAGGAGCAGAGTACGTTGAAGCATGTGTACACTGTCCAAATTTGCGCATTCTGTCTCTTTATGAATTATGTATCCATCCATCCGTCCGTCTGTCCATCCATCTATATCCACCCACCTAATCTATCTATCTGACCCATGCGTCACATAGATGTAAACTAAGAGAGCTTTTGGACATCCAGACTAGACACCGCTGCGTTTAACTCCCGCCACCACTGCCACCCTCCATTCCTGGACGGTTTGAGGCTTAAGAACCCGTTACTGTTTTGGGCTTGGGATGTGGGGCTTTAGGGTTTCACACTCACACGAAGAGGATGCTAAAAAGGGTTTGCGGCTACTGGTTTATAGGGCTTTGGGGTCTCAACATCAAGCTTGAAACTTGACTTGTTGACTTCGGCACCTTCAGGGAACACGGGTTGGAACAAACAGCCTGTTCATCTGGGAGTTAGTGTTCGATGAGCATGTTAGAGCTGAGGTGAAGGAATCTCAGAACTCAGAACCATTAAGCCATGACTAGAAGCCCAGTAGAGCGTTGAGGGTTTAAGGTGTGTATTAGCTTTGGTAGTATAGCGACCTAGTATGCCGAAACGTTGGGCTTCTAGGGCATGACTTTTGCTCATGAAGCGCGGTGAAAAGCCAATGTATGGACCACAGGTGTTGGCACATGCCCTTGAAGCAGATGTAAAGCCGAGGCTCCAACCCAGATGGCAAAGTCCAGCACCCTAGTTTCCAGATGTCACGGGGGGAGTATGGGGCTTATGGCATCTAGCTGTAAGGGTTTAGGCTTTTCGGTTGTAATCTCATGTGAAAAGCCTATGAGCCGTAAATGTAAGGATTCTCTCAAGCATGTTTTCCTGCTGCGGCATGTTTGGGCCATCCCATGGCAACGGATATGCTAACTAAGCTACGGCTGATGAAATAAACCCTGCATTACCCAAAATAAGGAATATAGAATAATTTCCATACTTCAGGGTCCTTAAGGTAATGCAGGATTTATATCATCAACCGTAGCGGTCTAGGTTTAGGGCGTCGGGTCCCCGAAATCTTCGGAATCCATCGGAAGCCCTGACCCTACAGCGCCTCAACCCCGGATCTACAAGTCTATACCATCTAAATCTATACCACCAAGGCGGTACAACAATCCTTCTCCGAAATCCTGAAACTCTCAAAGCCCCTGAACCCTTAACCTCAAACCTAAACCCTGAGAACCCCAAGGCCAACAGCCTCTAAAACAGAAGCCTGTATGCAAAAGAGTGCGTTGTTGAGAGGCTCCTTCGTGTAGTTATAGTAGAGAGTATCTGTATTTTACAATTGTAGCCCCCCCAAAAAAAACGCTCTGATCATGAAGGCCCCTACATACTTAAGCCCTCACAGAATCCGCTAAAGGCGCCCTTTAATGGAACCCTTCAAGAAACCCATTTCTCATCTTGAGGCCCCGAAAGTAGATGCTACAAGACCCTGTCAAACGCTTGTGAAGCCCTTCAAGACACCCATACTACACCCTAAACCCTAATTCCTACACCACCAAAATCCTTAACCCTACGGCCAACGCCTTGCCCAAAACCCTAAACCCCTAAAGCCCTGAACCCTAAAACCTCAACCCGAACCCTTCAGCTCTTAAATGCCCTTACCCAAGGGGTCCAAAGTACCTATATAGCAGAATGCAGGGTTTCTAACTTCGGAGTTACTAAGTTACTATTATGATTTGGGGAAGTATCCCCCATAACAATACCTACGGTTGATGATATAAATCCTGCATTCCCTGAAGGACCCTAAGACTATGGGAATTATGGTCTATTCCTTATTTTGGGTAATGCAGGATTTATGTCATCAGCCGTAGGACCCTTTGGGGTCGACTCCCAGGCTTCCGAGCCAGAGAGCCCTCGAGGCATGAACGGCTCAAGCAGCGGGAAGTCCTCCGTCCGGGCGGAGGGCCAGAAAGTGGCCAGGACCGGCTCTCAGTGTGATGAGTAGGTTTTTTCTTTTCTTTTTTTTTTTAAGGGTCGACGTCCATTTTTGTTTAAGGGTCCATTTTTTTACGGGTCCAAGTTGCAGTATAGGGGGCCGAAATGCTGTATCTACTAAGAGCCTACTGTGATGGTACTTGGACCCTTTGGGTTAGATGTCAATTAAAGCCTGCGAATATGTGTGACTAGTGTTGTCATCATAGTCATGCCTATCATGCTTATTCCTGCTATAGTCTAGGATTTATGCGGTTCAAGGCGCTGGGTTTGACGAAGTACATTGGCTATGACTATGGTCAAGGGCTTAGACCGCTCTAGGAAATGATTTTAATTAGGGCCTGAATAATCACCATTACTATTTTTGGGGGTTCCTAATTATATTTATGGTATAATATTCTAATTCTTAAGGCCCCTATAGTAGACTTATCGCGGCTTTGCGGCGTAGGGTTTAGGGTCAGTAACAAAGTGCCCTTGTAGGCCTCACCAAGGAAACACATGGAAACCGTACGACCTGGGTTTAGACGTGGCGGCAAATTGCATGCTTATCCGCAAGCCAGCACCGGGATACTTGTCACAGAACTTAGTTTAAGTTACCATAATGATTCATGAAGCGACCATGTTATTTGCCACAGATCCCAATCATGGTGACTTAAATGACATTCCGTAAAAAGAACCCAGTTACGGCTGGGTCTGATATCAGCACGGAGGCAATTTGCGCCTGGGGCTCGGAGAATTCAGGGTTTACAGTTGCTTCAGTGTGTTCGTGTTATAGGGCTTGGACTTCACGGTTTTTGGAGCTACTTATCTGCCAAAAAAGTTGAGGCTCTAGCCTGAGATTCTCAAGACCCAAGTTCCGAAAAGCTAGGGCGACTGACTTCACCGACAGGAATGGCAAGCACAAGTTGGGTACTGCCCCAACTCAGTAACAGTTGAATAATCTTTATAATATAGATATGTTAGGCCCGTAATAGTCGCCCTATTATAGACTGTTATTGTGTGGGGGCAGCACCTAAAGCACAAGAGTGGAGGGTGGCCCCGAATTCATCCTCCTCCACTCATCTCTACAAGTAGCACTGTTCTGCCCTTGGCCAATCCCAAAGCCACGACGACTAAGACTTCCATGCTTACTTCCCAGCGGCCCAAAGCTGAAATGGAAAACGAACGCAGCCCGTGCTATAACATACACCTAAAGCCCTGTTCGATTTATTTGAGGCCGTGTTATGAAGGCCTTAACTGTCAACCCCCCAAGCTCTATGTCGCAGACTTCGGTGGCAGGAACATCTGCAATGCCATTAAGACGTCTGCGCGTAGCCGCCTGTGGCAAGAGGCGCCTTCTTGGATCCCACGGCTGATGATATAAATCCTGCATTACCCATCATAAGGGATATACCAAAATTCCCATAGTCTTAGTGCCATTAAGGTAATGCAGGATTTATAGCATCAACCATAAAGCCTCAACCTTCAAGATTCTAATGCAGACGGAGAGAAAGTGCTTAAAGAAAGTAAGTTCAGGATCCAGGGGTTTACGGTTCACGTACCCAAGCATACAGCAGACAAGACTTCTTCAGATTTTCTGAATTTGAAGTTTGGAGCGCTTGTTTCGGGATCTTTCCTTCCTGATCATACTGTCCTGGGTCAATTATGCCTGCACAGTTATCTGGTTTCTAGACAGTGGCCCTAACCTGCGGTTCCTTAACATTAGGATGCTAGCCTTGCCCTAAACCCTAAGCTCCCCAGTGGCTTCCAGACATCGAACCCTGGTGTTAAGCAGTGCAAAAGGCCCTGCGGCTGTTGCAGCAACTGGACGAGCAGGACAAAGGGTAGAAAGTACTATAGGGGCCTGAACAATTACCTGTACTATTGTGGGGGTTCCTTATTACAAGTAGAGTAGAACTGCCCGCAAGGCCCTATTCTAATTATTAAGGCCCCTTTTGTACGTCACCGTACCTGTCGGTGTAGAACGGCTTAGGGTTGAGTGCTTATGGCGTTCAGAATAGCTGGCAATAGCTACGTCAGCTACAGGTGATCCAGGGTCAACGCTAGTTATCGGAATTTTTTGCTGCAGGTATGCGGTAAGCCCGAAGCACCCTATATGTGGGGTCCTCAAAGTATGCATTGGGGTCTTTATATAGATTTGTTCGTGTCCAATTGAGTGATTTGCAAGATTCGACAGTAGCCCAACTCACGCGCACACATGAGACAGGAATCTACTAAAAGAGCAAACTTCTTTGCGCAGAGAGCGAGCATGTTTCTTTGATCATGGTCTTCGGCTACTTGCTGTGATTTCCACCCTAAACCCTAAACCCCTAAACCCTAAACCCTAAACCCTAAACCCTAAACCCCAGTCATTAAGATTGGTCAAGATTGCTCTTCATGACCAGGGCCTCAAGACTTGACGAACCGAACCTTGTCACACCCAACTCGCCAGGAACCAGTGGTTTCGGGGTTTGGGGTCTGGGGTTTATGCAGGTGCTTAGGGTTTAGGGCTTTGAAGTATACATGTTCGAATCTCCCAACATCCACATGCAACATTGCTCCTACGGCCCTATCTTTGCCGAAGGTGTGATCTAGATCCGGTGCTGTCGATCCCAAACTCCAGACGCCGGACTTTAAACCTGAAACTCAAACCCTCGACCCTGCGCCACAAAATAGAGCCTGGCTGTTTGAACCTGGACCCGCCACTAAACCCCAAAAGCCGAACCCCTCGAACCTAACATGAGGGCCTGAGTATTCCCTAGGCTTCCTCAGTATAGATATGGTACAATGTACCCCAACGCCCTCTTCTGAGGCGTCTCGATTCGACCTCAAACCTTGGGACTTAAGGCCTTCCACCCTTAGTCCTAGGTCCGAGACCCAACTCCGAACCTCCGACCAGATTCCTTTTCAGGACGGTGCTTCGGTGGTCGCTCAGACTGCGGCCATCAACGCCTGCCGTGGCAAACACTGGGGGCAGCTGGATTCAAGTTCGGATAAAGGCCAAAATCGAAACCGCAAACCCATTGCTCTGGGCTCCTGTGACCCTATGTAAGCGCACTTCTGCACAGTATTTTAAAGAGTTCTTTTAGGGTACCGCAAGGGTTCGGGGCCTGTCCATGTGCCTATGTAGCCTGTTTTACTATGGCCGAAAAGGTTTTTGTCAAGTTGGGTCTGTAGGTTTCTATCGTGATTTCCACTGCTGGGATTGCACAAGGTTTTGTGATGTTTTGTGTTCGGTTTAGGGTTTAGGGTTTAGGGTTTAGGGTTTTTAGGGTTTAGGGTAGGCGGCTTGTAGGTTCATGGTAGTTACACTAGACTGTAGACGCCCTGCAAGTATTGATCTCATGTGCGGTGCTTCTAGTAGACGCAGACTGGAGTATGAGTATCCGTTACTAGGTGGCACTTTGGGACACTTGTTGGTTTGCCTTCTAGTTCCTGCAGAGGTACCTATTCATAGATACATGATTTTGGGGGCCCCGGAACTGCAATACAGTGTATCTGTTGCATCTAGAACCACAGGAGCGTTAGTTCTCAAGTATTCTCGCCGAGTTGCGCCTGATTCATGTTTGTGGCTGTAATTTAGGTACACGTTTTCGGCCCTCTCAATCTGGGAGGTGGGTTCCACGAATGGGCAATGACCGTCAAATTTTCATGGTCACGTGGACTCTGCAAAGAACTTGCGGCGATTGAAACTGTGTACCAGAGCAATCAGGACAACAAGCCCGAATTTCGTTGGCACACTAACCCGAAGGGTCCGTGTGCCCCGCATTCCTAGATAGTGACTTCAGGGCCATAGTATACTAATAAACTTTGAGTTATGTGCCATAGAGGCGAGTGGACGGTTATAGAACCTTTTCTTTCGTTGTTACTACAGAGATGCATGGACTCTTAGGATCATGACCAAGGAGTGTCTCTGCCTCTCCTGGGCACTTTGGATAGAATTTACTCGAAGATGGTATATAGTAGAAGCCAGAAAGTTGGAACATGGCTGGTGCTAGGATCCTTTATTTATACTCTACCTTAAGGGCATGGGGATAATGACGTTCCAACTTTCTGGCCGCATGATTTACCACAGACTCCATCATGGTAAGTAAAGTGGAACTCCGTCACAAGGACCCAGCCTAGCCAAGGCATTCCCTGCAGCTGCTCAGCGACTTTGCAGCGAAACAGCTCGAGACACTGGTTCTTGTTAAAGGATCTATTTTAGAAGCTGCCCCCACCCTGTAATAGTGACTATAAGGATTATATTAGGGCCCTATTATATTCCTATTATACCACTATTACAGGGTGGGGGCTCCTTCTAGGATCTATTATAGTAAAGGAAACCACATTGTTTGCTATATAAAGACCCTAAGTTACCATAGTAAAGGGAACTATACTGTTTGCTATATATAGATCCTCAGTTACCATAACAAAGGAAGCCATATTGCTTAATACAGATAGATCCTTATTATGGTAAATTAAGCTAAGTTCCCCGAAAAGAACCCAGGACAGACGTGGTCGCCTATGGGGCCACGATTGGGGCCTGTGCTCATGGTACAGGATGCTGAACCCCCAACCCCAGCCAGGCCCCTAAACCCGAACCCCTGGACGCCTAAACCCGAAGCCGTAAGATGTTTCGAACCTGCAGCTCCTGTCTTCCAAGATACATGAACCGTTCAGCTGGAAGCAATCTGGGACCTCTCAGTACCCCCACGATCACTCTTCAGCCTATAAATTCCCCCAGCCCAAAAAGAAGCCCTACGTCCCAGCCCCAAAACCTATAACTATGCCCTGACAGGAGGATGGCAGCGGGCGGGTGCCCTCTTGGCGGAGCTTTCGCAGCTGCAGATGCCAAGGAATTCGATTATCTTCACTTCGGAGCCTCGGACCTGCTTTACTGCATTTGGTGCATAGGCTAGGGGCTTTAATAAATTACCTATTGCGTGTTGAGGGGGGTCCGTAGTATAACTATAGTATAGTATCTTTCAAAACCCTATTCTAATTGATTCAGGGCTTTGTATTCGTTCAGTAGAATTACAGTAAGGACCCTTGCGGGATACATAGAGCTATATACTAGGTATTTAAAAGACTTGCACATTGGCGCTGGGGTCTTGTCTGCATCCGGCGTTGTAGGGGTTTGTACGGCTTTGCACAAGTTGAACTGCAAAGTTGGTGGAGGGTTGAAGGGTTCTATCTGGGTTCTACATGTAGGAACTTGAAGGCAACAGCTTCTAGAATAAGGCTTGTGACCGCAGAACCCTGGCCCCTGACTCGGACTCACGAATCCCTAACCCCTAATCCCTATCCACCTCGCACCCCAATCCCAGTCCCTAAACCCAGAACCCCGAAATTTCTTGGTCCCTCAACCCTATAACCTTGACGCCTGAGCCCTTACCCCCCAAATCCGCCAACCCGGAGCCGCAAATGGCTGACCCTGGAATCGACCCCCAAACTCTCCGAAGAAGAAGCTCGTCCTTCGTGGCAGCTTACAGTAGAAGCCAGAAAGTTGGAATATCATTATCATAATCCGTTTAAGGTAAAATATAGGGGATCCTGCCATTATTCCATATTCCAACTTTCTGGAGTTCCCTTTATGGCCTGCACAAAGAAGAAGAGGTTTAGGGCGGGTGGGTTTGGGGTTTTGCGGATTTAGGGGCTTTAAGGGTTTAGGGGGCTTTACGGGCTAGGGGTTTTTGTATTTAGGGCCCTTGGGAGTTAAGGAGTTTAGGTCCAGGTGTCACCGTAGGGCTTCGCATTCAGGAGCTCAGGGTCAGCGGTGTAGGAATCAGTTGTATAGCGAGCACAGGCCTTTGCTGCTTTTACTGTGGCGACCGAAGTTAAGTTGCCCTCACCCCTAAGCCCCTTAAGCTCTACACCCTATAAAGCTTGAGCCTGACAGCACGGTTAGGGCTTAGGGTTTTCGGGGGCTTGGAGCTTAAGCCTTAGTCTATGCTTCGACAGACCCTAAGCCGCAAACTCTATCGGGGTTTAGGTTCAAGTAGGCTAGTAGGGGTCTAAGGGTTCGACCTTCAATACGCCCTCTGCAAGCTGGACAGGAACAGGTAGGAACCCCTGTCAGCCCAACATATATACTCGTACTAAAAGGGTTTGCGGTTCAAGCAAAATGGGCACACCCACCCAGATTGTATCTGGAAAGGTCATCAGCGCTTGCGAGAAGGAGGGAGCTTGGCAACAAGCATTGTTGTGGCTTCAGGCAGACATGAGGGTGCAGAGAATTGCTGAACACAAGCAAACCCTAAACCCTAAACCCCAACTGTTTTTGAAGCCTCTTCGGGACCCATCCAGGCTTCGGAGAAAAGGGGCTCAAAAACAAGAGCTACCTGTTTTGGTATCTTCGAAGATCCTTTTATGGTATTAGCGCCTTGATAGGCCCCCTATTGTCTGAAGCTCCCATATGCTAGTTTCCGAAAATTGGGGGGTACCTTCTTGTGGGGTCCTTATAACAAGGATCCTACTATTTGGGGTACTATATTAGGGGTCCCCTATTCTCTGAAGCTCTTAAAGGATGTCTCGAGTGTTACCGCGGTTGGGCTTTGCCAGCCCACGCAAGGTGTATATTACTACCAGCACTTTTTGCCAGGTAGGTTGCAGTCTCCTGATAACCGCATCTGTCATCAGGGTCCAGGATGTCAACAACACAAGCTGCAGCCTTAAACCCTAAACCTCCTTCCGTTTGGTACCTGCAGTCGGAAAAGGGCCCGCCAAAAAAAAAAAGGAAAAAAACCTCCGATACTCTAGACTCTGAAAGGTATATCCCCCTAAAAGCCCAATGCTCTAGCCCCCAACGCTCACGGAGGCCATGGAGGAAGAGTTGGCACCCAGCACTGTGATTCCATACAATGCAGCCGCCAGCGCTTGTGCGAAAGGAACGGCTTGGAGGGCTGCACTGGCGATTTTGTCGGAAGTGGGCGACCGGCGTCTCTGTGCAGACGAGACCTCATACAGCACCTTGGCTATCTACTTCGAGCTGTTTGAACTCTTGTTGCCGCTATTATTTGTTGTTGTCATTCTGCTGGTTATTGCCCGTTGCTTTTCGTAACTTGTAATTTTCGTTACTTTTCAGTAACTTGTATTCGAATGAACTATGTGTTTACTATCACTGCCGTTGCGATGGGGTATGTGTGTGCTTCGGGGTTAGGGCTTCTCGGGTATCCAGTTCTGGAAGCTCGAGGGTCGGTGTACCGCCCGATGTACGGTTTAGGAGATTAGGGTCTTAGGGTTTAAGTTTGGGGGTTTGGGATGGTTTTGCTTTTAGGGGTTTAGGATGGTTTAGAGTTCAGGGGTTAGATGGCTTTCAGATCTTTGTAGTTCCACTCCGCGAGCTGAAATCAGCTCCTGGTGTCACATTCAGCACGTAGCTCAGCCGAGCATCTCGAAAAGGCTGAAAGCGCGTGTTATGCACTCTGGCCCCTAGCTCTTGTCATAATTATGTTTCGGGATCGATATCCATGTACACTTCCTGTTAATATAGACTCCCGAAAGACCTGCTCAGAGCAAGCTGAGGTACGGCAATCAATGCTTGTGCAAAGGGTCATGAATGGCAGATGTCTTTGGCCTTGCTCTTGGAATCCAGATGCACACTGAAAGTGCATAATCTGATTTCCTACAATGCCGCAATCAGTGCCTGCGACAGAGTCATGGCTCGAGCGAGCAGCAGACCCAAGAGGGTTTTGGGTCCGAGATTCAGAAGTTAAGATTTAGAGGAATTTAGAGGGTCTACTCGCCTATAGAGTCTCATTGAGGCTACGCGTGAGTTTCACTGCATGTCAGCTTTGCCTTCGGAGGAATCTGTGGGTGACACCAGCAACGATGGGTAGATGTTTACTGTCGCGGAAAGCCTCGAACAGGCCTCGTCGAATCCTTTGTGTGACGAATTTTCTCGGTCTGCCACCTTGCCCTCCAAGAAATCGAAAGCCGCTTGCCCTTCATGAGGCGGTTTTGGTCAGGCGAAAAGCTTTAAGGCCATACTCCAAACTGCCTAAACTTCTGAACTGCTAAGGAGGAGGTGTCGGCCGGAATTCGGGGGTTCACTCAGGGGACCCCTGAAACCAATACGCCAAGAAGCCCAACAGGCCCACTAGGCCCATCACAACTGTGCCTGTTTCCCACGGCCCTTTAGTTAAGGCCCTGACCCTAAGGGTCCAAGTACCTAACTATCATATACTCTCCAAAATAGTAACCTACATAATAACATATATAACTACTATCCTAAAACCGAATATCGAATTATTGGGTCCGGTGGGGACCCATTGGGCGAGGTGTAGGATTTGGGATTTGGGGTTTTCGAAGTCTCAGCAGTTCTTTGACCTTGAACCGAGGGGCCGAAAAATGGCAGCATGCCATCGTTCTCCTCATGGATTTGCAGACCTTACGCCTTGAAGGAGGGAAGACGCTTCAATCGGGTAGCACGTTCCGAACTGTGTTCCAGAACGCACGTTTGACGTGCCAAATACCGGGGTCACCAAGCTCTTCATAGGGCCGAATCCCATACTTTGTATTGCTTTGCTTTCTTTGGGTTTGTGGAGTTAGGCTCAAGTGGATGAAGCTCCCGTTTGGGATGTTCGGATATCAGGTTGAGCTTCGGCTGCAGGTTTCTATAAGTCGTGGACCTCGCTGGACACCCCGTTGAACAGGAATCCTCATCGGTGAGAAAATCTAAAACCTCCCCAAACCTTACATCCCCAAAACCCACATGAGCCCTACGCCCTGAAACCTACATAGACCCTAATTATGACCCCTTTGATATGCTAGTATTCAGCACCCCTTTCGACAGGAGACGTCATCACCTACAATTCTGCGCTCAGTGCGTCGGCACGGGGGACGGCGTGGGAAGTGGCTCTGGCGCTCTGCGCGCTGCTGCAGGGGAGGAGGCTGCAGCAGGAGAGCAAGCTTAGGGGCACGGGTGTTGGGTCCGGTTTGGTTTTAAGGATATAAAGAACCATTAAACAAAACCATAAAAACCAGACAACAGCCAGAAACACAGCATAATTTCAAGGATCTAGCATGGGCTTTTGGGGGTTGGCGGTTCAGAGCAGAGTTCAGAGTTTAGGGTTGTGGGGCAGGGACAGGGAGGCTTCGGTACTGTGCCCTCCCTTAACAGCAAGAAACCCTACACACCTGAAGTCCAAGCCGAAGCCGGGAACTTTTCGACCGCCCCCGAATAATACATAGGGCACTCCTTTATGGGGTGTAGGGTTGATACGGGCTTGGGCTATGGGGCTCAAGGTCTAGAGTTTAGGGTTCAGGGACCTCAAACCCCTAGTGCCCTGAGCCAACAAGCCTTGCCTTGTAGAGGATTCTGTGACCGAAAGCACCCTTGTGACTGCAGTCTCTAGAGCTTTGGCTCGAACTGTGTGGTTGAGGTTTCGGATGTGCGGTTTAGGAATGAGGGTTTCGGATGTACGGTTGAGGATTCAAGGTTTAGGGTTTATTGGGTCTACGATGTGGGACCTGGGCTGTAGTGTAGGATGCCGGAGTTCAGGATCATTCAGGTTCTCAATCGGGCGTGCTGTAGGATGTCACAGGGGGGGGCACTTTTCAGTTTAGGGGTCGTGCTATCTTTCACATCTCTGTCCAGAATGCTGACTCTATCTGATCTACTGTTTACAGATCCTGATCCCCTTTTGTTTCGGGCCCCTGGGCGGCGCCGTCAAGATTGTCTGTTCAATTGAGAATATGTGATTGGCAAACAGATCATGCATACTTATGTGGGCGGTTGTCAAAATTATGGCCCTTTTTGGGTCCTTATTACAATACGGCACCTTATATTTAGGGTACCCCAAAAAGGGACTGTAATTTTGACAACCACCCACTTATGTTAAGAGTCAGAGGCTTTCGAGTTCCTGCCCTTCGTGGCTGGGGGTTTAGGTAGCTTCTACCCTGGACGATTACGCTTCGAGAGCTTTGCAAGCCCAAACCAAAAAAATCAAAACCCCCCAGAACCCCTTTCCAGAACCACGGACCCCGACATACATATAGTCTCGAAGTAACGACCGCCAATTCAGGGCCACCGTCACCTTTTAGAAAACCCGCCATACCAGACCCAGAGCACTACATTGGTTTAGGGTTGAGAGTTTACGGTAGCCCATACCCGAAAACGACCTTCAACACCAACCCTGAACCCACAAGAACTTCAAAATCCTAGAACCCGAGATCTCGCGCAAGAGCGGTAAGCGAAATCTGCGTCAACAACAAACCCCTTAAGCCCTAAAGCGACCTACATTACCTGCCTGCTTCTTCCGCCTAACATTGAGAGCCCAGGGGCCGGTAATTGGGAGGGTGCCTTGCAGCTGATTCGCGGATCCGTAGCTTTGACCCGGCTTGGAGAGCACCGTTTCGGCAGGTTTAGGATTTGGCGTTTTGAGACGTGTTCTGGCTTAGGGACGTTTGTGGGCGTCTTACACGGTTTGGAGCTCAGGCTTATTGCTTATTTTGGGTCCCGTGGGGTACAGTGTTAAGTCTGAGGGCTTTAGAGCTTTTGCGGTATTCAGGTTATTCAGGTTCAGAAGTAAAGCTTTCTGGCTCGTATTCTTTGACCACAAAGGTTCCTACATAGGTACGCTCATAGAGGCACATGGACCCTGTCTAAGCCCCCAGAGTAGAACCTGTAAAGCTTTATGGTAAGACCCTCAAAGAGGCCCCTGACACTCAGAAAGGAACTCCGAAAGGAACCCTCATAGGGACCCTTAACGGAAGCCTAGAATGACGCCCGTAAAGGAACCCTGAAAGGAACCCCCTTTAAATCTGAACCCCGTGCGGGAGCCTATCTTTGTTATACTTTTGTTATCATGGCAAGGAAAGCCTCTTGTTTTCTTCATATCCCTTGTCTGGTACCTTCAATCATTAGCTTCGGTAAACCAGCACCCGCACTGCTCGTGCAGCCGGTTTGCTAGCAATTGTGGGGGCCGCTATGCCGCTCGAGATACCCGAGCACTATATAAGGCACAACCCCACAAGCCTAAGTCAAGACATAAAAACAACACCAAAAGAACCTTCTGCCCGACCGGCCGAGGGTTATTGGAACTCTAAAGCCCCCGATCCCATAGCACTCAATGTCGAGCTTCGAGGCATCCCCCGACCTCGTTGGGTACAACAACGTGCTATCTGCCCTGCGGCACTGGAGGTGTCTGGGTTCTTGTTGAGAAATTTAAGTAAGTTGCCATAATAAAGAAACCATATGATTTACTATTGATCCTTCTTATGGTAACTTAACTGAAATCCCTGAGCAAGCACCAAGGTTTTGCCTCAGAGTACGAACGGTATGTATCGACCCTCACATCCGCAGTACTTCAAAACTCACATACACCTTCGTCGTGATTTCTCCAGCTTACACATGCAGGGTCCGGCATAGTTCAACATCGCGGTGCCCTGAGCTTTCTGTTCGCTGTGACAAAGATCGGGTTTAGGGTTTAGGGTTTCAGGGTTCATTGTTTAGGCTTAGGGTTCAGGGTTTGAGGGTTTTAGGGTTTAGGGGAGAGAGACGAGCATTTGTCAGGTGAGTCCAGATCCTTACCCCTAACCCCAAATCATCCAGAATCCTCTGAACCCGAAATCCTAAACCCTCAGCCTTGTCTCCTAAGTCCCTTACCATAATTCCCAAACCCTAAACCGTCATGAACCCGAATACCTGTCAGGGTTCCAGTTTAAACTGGATACAAAAAGGGTCCTATCCCACGACCTTGCCTCGGAAGGCGTGCAGCGGATCTCCTAGCCGACCTCGGCCAGCGTTTGCGAATGGAAGCTTTGTCCAGTGGAACCGTTCTAAGTTATAGGCGCCTTAGTAATGAGACTTTGGCTTTGCATATGTTCTACTAGAGTTGTATTCCGGGGCTCTCAATAACTCTGTTCTGATTACTGAGGCTGCTGCTTTTTAGGCCAGTCCTTGGGCTCGGTCTAGGGCTAAACCTATCCAGGAAGAACCTTTTGCGCACAAATGACTCGCCTCAAGCGCACCTGCCTGACTTCTGGCTTTGACTCAGGACCACGAAGACAGCGAGCCTCAATAACAATAACTTCTTGTTCTACATACATACATAAAACACGTCCATACATAAACCATCTATATATATATATATATATCTACCATGTTACCATATGGTATTTCAGAAGGTACTATAACCTCTCCTCTAAGCCGTATTCTAAATATGAGTCACGTATCCTAGAGACCTCCCGATACTCGAAGTCTCTACTGCGCCGGGCCGATAGTTCGACCCACTAGCTTCAACATGCTACAACACATATGCCTCCACCCTCTTCCCCATAGACTCCTAACACAAGTGAGCCTCGGGGCCTCCGCCGGAACTAAAAAGTACTCCTAACACAAGTGAGCCTCGGGGCCTCCGCCGGAACTAAAAAGCATTACATTTTTACAACGGCGTAGTAATTACTCCGCTGGCCTGCGTAGGGTAAACGACACTTTGAGGTACTCCGCTACTCCCCAAGAGCCTGTATGCAAGATGATACAGAAGCGTGTCGGAACTTTCGACCCGGTGATGTAGGTCTCTGGTGTGCCCTGCGTGGGTGCAGCTTTAGGGTTCAGGCAAGGACGCCGATTCAGGATTCACGGACTTCGCTACTATAGGGGCCTCAATAATTACCTATACAATTTTGGGGGTTCCTGATTACAACATGTAGTCCGATAGCCCCCAAAGCCATATTCCAATTATTAAGGCCCCTACATTACGGGATCCCGAACCCATAATCCAAGAGGGTCCATATACACGACCATTGTGGAAATACGCCCGAAAAGACCATCCTGATAATGGGTTTGGGGGACCTGATTTCATAGTAGTAATAGAAGTATGTAAAATCATATCAAAACCAAATTGCGCTCCAGCCATGTGAGCCATCCTGGCTTCCTAACAACTTGTCGGCACCCTGAAGTGCACTGCTTCCTGTGTTACGCTGTTTTTGCCATGAAGCTGCTTGGCCAAAACAACGTCTTACATCGCAGTCACAGTGTATACATACTTTTCGAGCCCCCGAGTTAAACGGTCGCAATCCATAACCCAAGAAGCCCTAGTCCTAAACGTAACTGGGACCATAACAGCTTCCGTGTCTTGAAAGTCCAGCAAGGACAAAGAGACCACCATTTACACCCTAAGCCCCTAAACCCTCGAACACCTAACCCTTATAGAAAGGAACCGTTAACCTCAACACTGTATAAGGATGCCATTACCTACGGTGCTGGACTGTGGCTTGGCAACAAAGACTACAGTCGTTCAGGAACTTGATTACAAAGCCCCTAGAATCCTAAACCCTAAACCCAAACCCTGAACCCGGCCCCATACATAAAGATCAGGATCCATGTTCAGCCATAAGAACCAAAAACCTGCTCTGCATCCGGAGAGCTTTCGAAGCTAGTCGCCCTCCGGTCCCGCCAAGAGTATGGCGAAATAGTGGTAATGCATTTCAGGATGTGGGTTTGAGGCATCTGGCAGATTCAGAAGCAATGCGTGCGACAGTGGAACGAGAAGAGGCATTGTGAATCTCGGGGCTGGGAAGGATCATACCTATAGTCTCCATTGTATTTCCATTTCCTTTTTGGGGATACCTGATAGGAACCTAACTATAAACAGGAACTACAATGGAGACGAATTATAGGTAGAGTCAGTCAGCCAGGAGTGCATGCGAAAGAGGGTCCGCCTGGCTGGGTGCTTTGTCCTTGCTCCTTGCCGGCAGTATCGAAGGTCAGAGGTAGGCGAGAGATGCAGAACCGCGGTCTCAGTACAACAGTCATCGTGCTCATCATCCTCAGCATCATCATCATCGTCATCATCACCGTCGTCATCTTCATCATCAACATCATAATCATCGTCATCACCATCATCGCCGTTGGCATCATCGTCGTCATCAGCAAGATCAGTTTCATCATTATCCTCACTATCATAAGCATCATCGTGGTCGTCGCCATCATCATTATCATCATCATCATCAGTGTCGGCACCATCGCTTTTTGATCATCACGTCATGACTTTCCAGTATCACAAGTTTCAACTAATTACAGCGACTTCCTCATTGCAGCGACTTCACCACATTATCATGTCAGTCGTCGTAGAAGGTTGTCGTCCACCGCCCCAGCATCGTCAGCAGTAGCATCATCGTGGTGTCACTTCTTTGTCGTTCACTCCTTTGTCGTCGTTTCGATCATGTCTTCTTCGGTGTTGATTGGATCAATCCCCGTGCGAACCACACCTGTGGCCGCAACTTTATGTTCCTTGCGGTTGAAGCACAACTCAGACCGGCTGACATTTCCTATCTCTTCCTGGTAGAGGCAGTTTCCCTATTTTCTAGTCCATAACACCGTCCCAAAACATGATGCCACTGAATCCAAACAAAGCCGAACCATCACGGCTTAGGTACACACACCCGAGTCCCCTGAACCGGAAGCTAAAGCCGTAAACGAAGGCCCCAATGCTACACCTGCTTGGAGGTTCTGGGGCAGTTATAAGTAGGGTTATAAGTCCGCTAATATGAGTTATGAGTATACTTACCTTACTTATAACCCCACTTATAACTACCCATGAACCCTAAACCCTATACCCTTATAGAATCCCTATAGATCCCTTTAAAGGAACCCACTTATAACTGCCCATGAACCTCCAAGTGTCAGCTCTGAGGTTTTGCATGCAGTCGCAGCAGCAGGCCGGGCTGTTCGTTCCTCTGGGCTTTCAGCATCGCGAACGAGCAGTTAAGGGTTTAGGGTTTAGGGTTCAATACCAGTGTCCATGGGCTTTCGCCTTCTGACGAAAACCAATCGCCATGCCAGATACCTCTTCATGTAACGAGGTTGGGCCCAGGCATTACCAGGTCGATTCATGGTGTGATTCTATGCTTATGCCACAGGATCTTCACCTCCTCGACTGAAGTTCTTGATCAGCAAACACGGGGCAAGAGGAGACTTCGACCTTTCATGCCTCCTTTCTCCTGCCTCCATCATGAGCCGCGGACGAAGACAGCCTCTCGATATCTGATATAGAGGTCCGCTCATTATCCTCATATACTTACACTACAGCATTTCGTCAAATCCAATTCTGTGATGGAAGTGTTTCACGATGCTTGTAGGGGTTGAGGGTCTTATCAGGGTTCCATGGAAGGTCCACAAGAGTTTTCGGTTTAGGGTGTAGGCAGTTTTCGGTTTAGGGTGTAGGGCTGGACTTGTTTGCCGCTGGAATCAATCAAGCTTCTGCAGCAGCAAGGCCTCGACAATCGCAGCCCCAAGCCTGAAGCTTTAGTAGGAGATCCGTTGGACACATCAGGGTGGTTGTCAAAACTAGGGTCCCTTTTTAGGTCCTTAGTATAGTACGGCACCTAAGGACCTAATATTTAGGGTACCCAAAAGCGGACCATAATTTTGACAACTACCCATCAGAGTGTACAGATTTCAGATCCTAGGACTCTTCGGTTACGGGGTCGAAGTCGACCCCTGCGTTTTGCATATTTTAGGAATATGCTGAAAATTGTGTGTGTGTGTATATGTGCGCGGTATCAATCTTACTATCTATATAGTTTAACTATATCAGCTCTGTCATCAACATTAACATCTATATAATTTCTGTAATACTTGTCACATTGTGCAATCATTAGGTTGATGTTAAGCTACATAACCAACATGTAACTAGATCAGTTAGGACTACATCATCTATCTCATTAATAGTTCTACCGATTTTAACAGGTGCGATGCTTCACTAATTAAGGTTATTAACAGATATGCACTTAGTACAATAGCATTTGGTTCATATTTGGAGGTGATGCTATGTTCTATCAATGTTTGGTTTAGTTCTTTGGGAATCCAGAAGTCTACCCTTCCAGCATTTGATAATCAATAGTTTAACAATAGCTGGCTTATTGCATGTTTAGTGTCTTTGGTTAACTTGTCTATAATCGGATAACCTGAGCTATGAGGCTATGAGTTGTCTTTGTCTATTAGGATAAATTAGTTTGGGCACATCATATGTTTACAACTAGTATGCAACAGTGATACAAGAGCTAACTTTACAGGTTAATACATTGGTTATATGATCATTACCAACTTGTTCGTTACGATCATGTAGTTGGTATTCTACATCCCTGGACAAGTAATGCATGTCTACTGATACTATTTCAGAACTAATGTTAACTGTTACAATATCTTTCATATAGTCTATTTACAATAGGTGGTTCAACAGGTATTATACTTGGTAATTAGTGCTGCTATTGATATAGATTTTCATGACTCTTATTATGTTGTTGCACTTTTTCATTATGTCTTACCATGAAGTACAATCAATGCTACCCCATTAGGACCATTATATGTATTGTCTTGTCCTGTATTAAAATGACTTACTAACACTAGATGAACAGCTATAGGTAGTGGCATTGGCATGAATGGTCTAGGTTAGCTGTGTGTAGAGGTTAATACAAATCAAGTTGTCTAAGTTTTTCATGTGTGTTCTAGTGATTTTATGTGAAGGCTTACATCATTACATCTCAGTGGTTCTAATGTTTAAGCCTAGTAGAGTACAAGACTAAAGAGATTACTTAATATAGTGGTTGGAATGATACTAGTTCAGTTGGTGAGAGGTTGCACGTTAGTTTCATTTTGTATCACTACAGTCCTTTCCAACCAAGATAGTTTAATAAGTATTGAGGAAGCCACCGGAAGCTTGTCGTGAATCGCGACTGCTGTGCAGATATGAGTCACCGGAAAATAGAACTAGGTTATACTAGGCTTGAGTACGGAACACTGCGAATCACAAACTGTATACGGCATGAGTGAGACTAGTAGAGTACAAGACTAAAGAGATTACTTAATATAGTGGTTGGAATGATACTAGTTCAGTTGGTGAGAGGTTGCACGTTAGTTTCATTTTGTATCACTACAGTCCTTTCCAACCAAGATAGTTTAATAAGTATTGAGGAGGCCACCGGAAGCTTGTCGTGAATCGCGACTGCTGTGCAGATATGAGTCACCGGAAAATAGAACTAGGTTATACTAGGCTTGAGTACGGAACACCGCGAATCACAAACTGTATACGGCATGAGTGAGACCAGTGATGCATGAGCGATATATGTGATGCAGCACACGGCTGACACGCATCGGCTTCTTTTGGAACGCGCAGCGATTCATTGAACTGTCTGTCACGTAGCCAATGTGTCTCAAAGCGTCGAAAGCAAAAAACAAAACCAAAAAAACCATTCTTTCAGAACTCTCCCATTCGTGTATATTTCTAATGTTATTCTGGAAGAGCGCTGAACTAATGTTTTTTTTTGCTTTTTTTTTGTTTTTTTTGGTTTTGTTTTTTTTGGTTTTGTTTTTTTTGGTTTTGGTTTTTTTTGTTTTTTTTGGTTTTGGTTTTTTGGATTGGATTTTATAGATTTGTTAAAGGAAAGGGGCTGGTGTTTCTCAGGGTTCGAATTACGACAACGCCCCTAAGCGCCAGAGTTCATCGTGATGTCGTGCAGGCGGCGGACCTGAAATATGCAAAACGCAGGGGTCGAGTTCGGCCCCCGAACCGACTCTTCTGTGAGCCTTGCATCAGGTGCAGAGCAACATCCTCGCCCACACTGCTGCGTCCATCAGCAGCAAAGATTCGAGCTAGGTGTCCTTCTCTGTCCTGCACGCCAAAGTATAGGTGTCTGTAGTAATCGGTAGCCATATTATCTTACAGTCCGAGCGTATGGTGGTAGTGCTTATTAATATCAGTACAGAAAGTAATCCCTCTTCATCCGGAGCCTTGTTTATGATGATTATAGATGATTCCTTGCGGGCTAATGAGACCGAAGCGAAAATGTGTGTCAGTGTTGCTGCGAACTTCGTAGCCTGACTGACCATCGGTGAGTCAAGCCCAAGACGACTTAGTAACTTTAAGGATTGCTTAAACGGGTTAATTAGAGGCTTTGGGGATGATTCTAAAACACGGAAACACGTAATCAATGAAGCTGAACGTTCGTATACGCAGATATGATACTCCGACGGCCGATGGGCCCCTAATGGTCCGTGACCTTCTCGGCCGACACTGTCGTGAAGGTACAATTGCGCTAGCAGTGTATTAGTCAGAATCGTTCTTGGTCATACAGTTTCCATTTGAGTTCTTGTTTCCAGCTCAACCAACGATATATTTCGGCGCCTACAATGTTCCCACAAGGTATCCCAAGAAGCGAATCACGATGGAGACTGACTAGAGGTACAGGCTTATGAATATGCTGACTGAACCTGAACTTCCCTGTAGTATCCAGCTATTAAGGCAACTTCCACCTAAATCCGGCAGCTTACTTCAAGCCCTGAGCCCGAAATGACTTTAAGCGATAACCTTCAACGGACGGCCATGAGGATTCTTCAAGGCATCCTAATGGGTCCTAATGGTTGCCTCCAATCCTCAAAGATATCTAACTAGCTATTGCAGGGGTCGGAATGTTTAGATCAGCAAGTTCCCGATGTTAATTTCAGTATGCTTCAAACCCCTCTTCAACATTATTAAGGCCGCTATATCACGTGCTATGCAAGCATCCCTGCTCAATCTTTGCTTTTGAAGGCTTCTACCGTGCGGGGTGCAGGGTTTGGAAATGCAAGTCCATGGTGTTTGATCTGGATATGCTTTGTTTGCAGCTTAGATATGAGGGCTGTCGCGTCCAGAGTCGAGATTTTGTTCTTTCACATTTGTTGGAAAGTTTATCAGTTTCAATGTCGCACCAAGCAAATGCATCCTACACCCCATCATTCCTAAACTCTCTAAACCCCAAGCTGGAGACTAAGAGGCTTAGCGCTTCGGGCCGGGCACAGTGCTGGCGGCGAGCTGTTGAGATGCCCCCAAGCTCGACTTACGTCTGCTCCATCATTTTAATTCAACAGAGACGCGGGATCTGTGTGCAGAGTTGAGGGTCTCAGAGTCCAAGTCTATGCGCTTTAAGGCCTTCGGGATACAGTCGATGGAGCCTCGTGTGGAGGGTTTACTTCGGGTTTCGGGTTCACAGTTCAGAGACCCGACACAGATCTCAACTGCCTGGGCAAAAGTAATTAGAACTAAGAAACTGAGAATAACTGACGATATCCCCTCGCAAAATATATGTACCGTTGCCATCATCCGCCCCCAAACCCCATCTAAATTTCGAGCGCCCGTGTTATTTCGGACCTGCCAAAGATGTTCCGTCTCATGCCCCCCATCTGCGGACGCTATGATGCGTACCTTACCAGCACGAGTATTCGGAACTTGATGATTTGGTATCTCTGCGGCCTGAATAGTTGGTGATACATGTTCGTTGAAGTTCTTGATAGTCCTTTCGTTCCTGTTATGATGAAGCCTTTTCCGAATTTTGTTCTTTAGTAACTCTTTCAAAACGAGTAAAACAAGATAAGAGCCGTGATACGAGGTCACATGGCCTCATTGTTTCGGTAGCTTCGTGTCTTGACTCCATGGAGCGGTCCCGTCCAACTTTGCCCTCCCGAGGCTTTCGGAGATTCAGCGGCAAAGCCTGGAGAGCGACCCTTTGGCGGAAGGCCTGCTGCGATTTAGGGTTTAGTTTAGGGTTTAGGGGTTTAGGGTTTAGGGGTGTGCAGGTTTGGGATATCAAGGGTGTTGGTATTAAGGCTTTGTCCTGTGCAGGGCTTAGGATTCAAGGCTTGGTGTAAGGGTTTGGGTTTTTGTTTGACTGCTGCAAGTCCCACGGTGATGGTGCCATTGCAGTTCTTGATGTCGCAACGGCCCTTGAAAACACCAACAGCACGTCGCACCATGGTGTTAGTCCCTAGAGCTGCTGCTGCTTGCTTGGAGGTTCACGGGTGGTTATAAGTGGGGTTATAAGTAGGGTAACTATACTTGTAACACATATAAGGGGGCTTATAACCCTACTCATAACTACCCATGAACCCCCAAGCGGAGGCGCAGCGCTTTTGGCGTGCGCCGAGGGCGATGAGCGACTTGGGGTCAGCAGCGGTCATGTGCTCCACTTTCCCTTCAGGGTTTCAGGGTTTCGGCCTTTGGTTGACTCAGTGGGTTCACTTCCAAGTGTGGTTTAAAGTTATAAATAAATATGTATGTATATATGTACATATATATATATATATTTATGTATATCGTATGTTACAGCATCGCTTGGTTTAGGGTTCAAGGTTTCAGGGTTTCGGCGTTTGGGTGTTGCAGGGTTTGGTTGGGGTGGGAATCAGGACTGACTTTGGGTCTGCACACAATGTGGACCCCAAAGTACCACTCCTGCGAAACATAAGAGGCAGCTGTGAAGGGAACCATGGCGGTTTGTATATACTTTACCGCTAGATTTCCCGCTTTGAGACTATATACATATATACACCAACGCCCTTTTGCAATCCTGCCTGAGCAAACTGGCAACAGTATTCTGAGGATTCCTTAATTTCATTATGCTGTAACGACCACCAAAGATCTGTTCCAACTGTTCAGGCCTCTACCTTTGAGTTCCCCGACCCTCCACGTGAATACTTAATCACACTTGGATCTTACCAGGACGGATTGAACCGCATGACAAACAGGTTTCTTGCAGACTGATGAATCGTTCAGGTTTACTCGGAAGCTTTTCTGGCTCAGTCAGTTCGCTTAGTATCCCCCGCGATCCCCACATGATATTGTATATATCCCGCCTTACTAACCCCACCCTACTTACTCTGTCGAAACTGCGTCCAACCGTATCCTCTCTTTTGGATTTATAGGAAACTCCAGAAAGTTGGAATATGGTTTCATGGTAGGATACCCGATAATTTACCTTAAAGGGGTTACGATAATGATATTCCAACTTTCTGGCTTCTACTGTATGCCGAGACTTGAACTCTCAATCGACATCGAACACCGGAGTCGAAACGACAGGAACGGAACCAGCCAAACAACACCCCGCACCAGGGCCGAACGATTCTCTCAGGGCTCAGGGTTTGTGGTCTAGGTCTAGGAAATTTAGGATTTAGGGTGTATGCTACGGCTACGGGTTTGTGGCTTGGGGTTTCGGATCTAGGCCCTTTGTCGCAGAGGTGGGAGCAGGTTCTCTGGCTTCTTGCTGATTCAAAGGCGCCGGCACAGGGGAAATGCATCCGCTTGGAAACGCCTTTGGTCCAGAAAAAGCAGTGGGGGTTTAGCTCGAGGTGTTGTTTTTCACAACCCTTAACCCGAAGTCCTAAACCCTAAACCTTTGACCCCTTAACCCCAAACAAATCCTAAGCCCTAAACCTTCCCCTTAACCCCAAATCCTAATCCCTAAACCCTTAACCCCAAATCCTAACCCCTAAACCCTTAACCCCAAATCCTAAACCCTAGTTGGGGGCCTTCTGAAAACCCCCCAATGACAACCATAAGAGAAGCTTCGGAGTCCAACCGTCTTTCTGGTCTTTCATGGATCCCTTTCAGGGCTCTTTAAGGGTTTGAAGGGGGCATCCATTTTTTGATTTTATGTTTCCGGGTGAGGAATTCAGTTTTCGAGTAAGGGTTCATGTTTCATGGTTTCGAAATTTCAGAGTTCCGTGTTCTGTTGGAAGGGCATGGATGCAGGAACAATGGCCATGAAGCTGGTGTGTTTAGTATGCTCCGCGATCTTCTTGTCTTCAAGGTCACATTACATACGGTACCAGGAGTGCACAGTGAAATGAAGGGTTTGCTGCAATCCAGATTCTAGGGTACTCGTTCTTGCCTCTTTTCGTCGCGATGGGTTTGAGAATGCTCAGGATTTTCAAGTCCAGGTCTCGCAGTGTGTGTTGCGGCTTAGCCTGCTTTAAGGGCTCACAAGCCTGCAGCCCCATACCCTGATATACTCTGAATCTTACAGCCTCTGAATCTTACAGCCATGTGATGGTCTTTACCCTAATCCCTGCGGGCTGCAGGCAGAAAAGAGAAGATCGACCATAAACCAAGCTTGAACCCTATTGAGAAGAACTGCGAAGACTGCCAGGATAGGCTCGTGCAGCAGCACCTTCGTTCATACAACACCGCCATCAGCGCCTTGCCTGAACAGGTCATATAGGGATTAGACATAGGATCTCCGAATCTACCTGTGAGTAGTAGATCAGGATGTATAAGTATGGTGATCTAAAAATCGGAATACCTTCCTAGTTATCTCATTACAGGATTTCCTGATGGTCCATTACTTTATACTTCCACCGTGAAGCTTTGTTCTACGAACCCCTGTGTCAGTGATGTGGGAGACTGGTGTCAACTGGCTTATATTCAGATGCATCGTGTAGACATATATGGGAAACAGTCGGTGTGGTGACTTCCCTGACCCCGAACCCTGAACCGTAAACTTCAGAGCGAAAGCTCATGTACCTGAAGTTTAGATGCAGTCTGAACTAGTGTAGTTGTGTTACCGTAGGATTGTCTTTATGAAAGGCGCGAAGACAATGACCTGAACCCCAACCCCAAATCCACAACCCTGAACCCTAGAGGAATATAGGGGTCTTAACTATTAGAATGGGGTTTTGGGGGTTCCTCATTATAGTTGTGGTGCAGTATCCCCAAAACCCTATTCTAACTATTAAGGCCCCTACACTCCAGAGTATAGAAGCCCTTTACTCTCAAGTCACCCAAGAAAATCCCATCTGATACCATGAAGACGGAGTCGAAGTGGTATGAGATCATAAGCCACAGACTGTGGGGCTCTCCTAGTACGGATTTCCCATACCCCAAAACCCTCAACAGTTTGGACGTGTCCAGATCTAGCTGCATCCGAAAGAAAGAAGCCCTAAGCCTATTCGTACCTGCGGGATTCGGTCTCGGAAGGTGCATGTGGCAAAGCCAGCGAGTGGGAGCAAGCTTTGCAGCTTTTTGGGGACATGGGAGACCATCGCGGCTCGCCAGAAAACGTACATAAGCTCAGGGTTTTAGGTGCGTTGAACGGGGTTGTATGTGGGTTTCAAGGGCCAGTGTGCTCCAAAAATACGAAACGCAGAACATTCGCCGCCTGCCTTTGGTAGGTGTTGCGCAATTCTTGGAATTGGGGTTTTCGGGCTTAGGACGATTTACAGAAAGCGTGCTTGGAGGTTCATGGGTAGTCATAAGTAGTGTTATAAGTCCTTTAATTCGGGCTATAAGTATAGTTACCCTACTTATATAACCCTAGTTATAACTCCCCATGATCCTCCAAGTAACCAGTCTCATGACCGAAGTCCTTTTGAGTTCAGAGCAGCCTCTGTTGGTTTAGGGCTGGAGGTGTCGGGGTTTAGGGTACACCTGGACCCTAAAGAACCTGCTTCTTTAGGGCTCCTTACTATGACTTCTTTATATAAGTCCTGAAAAGGGTAGGTCATTCAGGGTCCAGGCAGGATTTAGGGGGTTCTAGGTCGGTTTAGGGTTTCTGGTTTAGTGTGCAGGTAGGGGTCGTTGGTAGACTGAGTGGTCCATAGCCCAAGTCCCTCGGTTCCGAGACGCATGGCTGGTCCCTCTTTGGGATGGGCTTTGCCTTCGCAGACTAGTCCGGGGAACGGACAGGCTAGCACGACTAGCTGGATATGTAGCATACCTGGACCCTAAGGAACCTACCTTTTCAGGGTACCCTAATATCATTTCTTTATATAAGTCCCTAAAAGGTAGGTTATTTGGGGTTAAGGTAGGGCCTGTCTCTTTGATCTCGTCTCTAAACCTGGCTCCTCTCGAACCCCAAGTCCTGGCCCAGCCCCAAGCCCTGTACCTACCCTGAATCAGGTCTGCGTGCAGATCTTGTTACCTACAGTGCCGCGATGATGGCCTGTGAGCCTGGACCATGAAATCATGAAATGAACTAAGCCGCGGCTTGCACATTCCGAGATCTTTCCCAGTTTCGGATCTTGTGTTTGGGGTTTCGCTTTTTTTTTCCAGGTTTCGCCGGGGTGGCTGTCGTTGTCGGAAATTCTGGGTCAGTCCATGGTTCAGAATAGTGTTCTCTTTCTTCTGATCACGGCTACCAACAGGTCTTGACATTACCATGGGATCCTTATGATTCTGTGCTGGCCCCTCCTTCAGGTTCCATCACAGTGGTACGGACACACCATAAGCCCCAAGCTTAGCGACGCAGGGAACCGAAGCCTTCCAGCAGGAGGTTGCTGCGATTTTCGGGTATGATAAGGTACAGGGATATCGATTTCGCCTATGGGGTTCAGTATTCCACGTGGTTTAAAGGTTTATGTCACCCAAAAGGAGCCCTTCCTTAAGGTTTCGGTTCTGAAAGATGTTGTCGGCGACGAAGAGCACGGAAGCATTCACAGAAGGTCTTACTTATGAGAGTTTTTAGTAAGGCCAAACCATACACGCCTTTCAACAACCCTATATACATATATACATATATATATATATATGCCCTGAACCCGTCCATCATTATTAATACGCCTACAAGACCCGAAGACTTTCAGCCGAAACCCTTAAGCCATCCCAAATGCCCAACGAATTGAACCCCAAGTCCTTCTCTAGACCCCTGCAAGCCGATTCTAGAAACACTATATGGGTGGTTGTCAAAATTATGGCCCCTTTTTGGATACCCTAAATATTCGGTTCCCGTAGTATAGGGACCCAAGAAGGGACCCTACTTTTGACAACCACCCCATATTCCAATTGGATTACTAGTATAGAACCGGGAGAACAAGCAACCCGAAACTTTAAGTTTCCACGCCGGAAAGCTTAAACCTTTACTGCCCAACTGTAAACCCATACCCTGCAGCTGAAAACACAACCCCAAGGGTTAAGGTGTTTGGGTTTTAAAAGCTACCGTGGACCTTCGTGAAAAAACCCACGTGCTTTCCTACACCCAAACCCTAAGACTCCAAGTATACAAATAGTGCCTACTTTGGGGTCTAAAGTCTATATATACTACCTACTTTGGGCTATTTGGAGTCTTAGGGAAAGCACACAGACCAGTGGCCGCCCGTAACGCCAGCCCGAGGCAAAGCCATCCCGAACTGAAACCCTGCACGCCCTCGACCCTGGATCCAACACCGTGAGGCAACCCCTCAACCCCAGACCCTGAACCCTAAACCGTAACACGCAAAAAAAACACGATCCCTTAATCCCCCTCAGGAACGATCTGCCTTGTGGCCAAAGACCTTGGGGCTTCTGCAGATGCTCAGAAAGAGCCGGAAGCATCCGGATGGTGTTGCCGTGACTACGGCCGCTTCTCCTGAAGACTTCGATGCGTACATGACTGGTATTTAGGTTCTCGATCGTTTGAAGCCGTAAACCCTAAACCCCTTCAGACTCGATAAATTCAGAAGCCCACAAGCCCCCGAAGCGTCTAACCTGAGGGGTTCAACGGATGCAGAACAGGGAAGACTTGATGCGCTAGTTAGGACCTGGATAGTATTCCTACACGTGCATGCCGGCAGTGAACCTGTGCTTCTCATGAGCATGAGTCCCGTGCATGCACTGCTTGCTACTTCTAGTTCATCTATTCAGGCATTGCCGCTGCTGAGGCACGTAAATTCAAGCTGGTTCTCTCATTAGCTTGATGGTTTAACATCGAACCTCCTCCTTGGATATCCCAATATCATGATCCTGCGGCTGCCTTGTCTGCGTAAGTTTAGTCCTAGAAGTCGCTCACTGCGCACAGTACAGTTTCAGGAACTTGCCTGTGAACACCGTCCGTGCCGGATATGGTAGCATTCTTGTAAGAAATTGGGCTCTTGGCATGGAGCTATCATAATATGGACAGCATAAATTGGCTGACTTCGTCAATATGATTCGTTAAGAGGTTCCTGACCCGAGCCCTAAGCCTAAACCCTAATCACCGCAGGAATTCCTAAATTACCAAGTTTGTGTCGCATCGCGTTCATTCGTGCGGGCAAGGGTTTCAATATATTCAGAGAGTCCCTACTACAAGTACAGTGTAACATATTGTATATATTAAGTCGCTAAACCCTTAAGCTCGCAAATCCTTCAGCCCTCATTCAGCACCTTCAATGGATCCGATTGCTGTTTTGATGATTAAGGCCGCTAGTAAGCTCTTGAGTCAGGCCGTCAGTGCTTGTGCGAAAGCAGAGCACTGGCAGACTCCCGCCTGCAAGGTTGTGGAAGTTGAGTTTCGTTGATGGCTTTTTGTGTTAAGCTTAGGATTTAGGGATCCAAGGGTCTTTGGGTTTTGGGGATCTTCGGGTGAAGGTTTGGGGACTGCCGCAGAACATCACCACATGGTGAATATACATATATATATATGTAGATATTATATAAATATCTATATGTGTATATGCCTTGTTCCCGTTAATTACACTGGAGTCACCGATGCAAAATCCAAGTCCTGCCGTCATAAACCTTAAACCCTAAACCCAAACCTGTAAGCGTTCAGCCCGAGAAGGGGCACTCGGCTGCCGTTGTGTTCAGCGTTGTGCTTGGTGTTTGGAAGTTTGGAAGTTGGACAACATATTCTGGGTCGTGGAAGCATTTCTGCGGTCTGCATTGGGTTGGGATGGCTGGGGTGCGGATTCGACGGATTTTGAATTATGATGGTTTAGGACGTTTCGGATTTTGTGGCTCTCGCGGCTTGTGGCTTTGCGAGTCCTGCTGTGGCACAATAAGCTGAAGTGACGATCTGCGATAAGAAGTTCGGCTTCTCCTACAATGGTCTTCGTTTCTTTTTTTGCTGGTTAGAGTTTCTGAGCCCACAATGAAAGGACAGCAGCTTAAAAAGCAATCCTTAAAAACCGCCCAAGGGAAGGCTTACATGACGAACTCTTATCCTCGCCTTCCCCCCCCTCCGAAACCCAAATTCCATGCCCTATTTCAATCCCCTCCGCGCACACTGAGTTGTTTCATGAGGACAGTCAGCATTTTGATACCGTACACCTTACACCCGAAAACATCCCTAAGCTTTGCAACTGTCATACCCTACTGTACACCCCAAGACACTGAAGGTGATTCTCTTGGGTTAAGGGCTTCGGGTTTACAGGGGCGTTTACCCGAAACCCTACAGCCTAAACCGTAAATCCCAAGCTTGAACTCTAAGCCCTCAGCGCTGCATCCAAGATCAAGGCTTGCACTTAGTGTGCTCTCTGACCTTGGAGGAACGTTGGTGAAGGCTCTGCTGTGTTTCCTGGAGCTTTGGGCTTTGGGTCCCGGGTCAGGGCTAGAGGCTTACGATGCAAGGTCTCGTGTCTTTGGAGTTACAAAGCATTGCGCAGCCTTTCACGTTCAGAATTCGGCATGTTCGGTTTAGAGTTTCGGGCCTATGCATACCCTTTGAAACATGACCAACAGCGCATTCCTTTGCGATCCCTGTCGAGTTGCAGCGTACCGTGACCGACACGTAGCACAATCGCCAGCAGGATTTGCAATCTAGGCTTTCGGGCATGTTGGTTATGTGCTACGCAGGCATATGGACCCTTAGGCCAGGGTAGCAGGGGTTAATGTAGGAACCTGATTAAGAAACCATGGGCCTATAGCCCCCAAATAGTAGGATTCATCTAAGGAACCCCTTATATTATACAGACCCAGGGCTTCTTAATCAGGCTCCTACATTACCCAATATTATTCCTTCAGATCCGTTTGAGCTCATTATTACATTTTTAGTACTGTACCCAGCAAAAACCTTATAGGAATCATCCGATTGTGGATTTTCAAGCCTACGTTGCAGGTGTGGTCCACAATTTCGGAGATTTGTCTATATATGGTGTTTCCCACAGACATGCTTGGCTTCAACATAGAAGTAAAGGAATCAGTTCAGAAGCCCAGCCCTTATTATAGCACACTTGATAGAACCTTTACCCCCAGAAGAAGAAGAGCGCTGATATAGCCGGAAAAATCTAACCCTATAATCTATAATTATAAGGCTCAAGATGGCCTGAAGCCTTACATAATGTGGTCTTTAGGCCCAAAAGCCTTAAAATATGTGGGTCCTTGGAGCCTTAGCGTAAAACGAGGTCGGCAGCACCGCAGTGAACGCTGGGCTCAGCGCCTGTGCTGCTGCAGGGCAGTGGCTGTTGGCGCTAGGGCTTCTGCAGGATTGCATGTTCCGGATTCATGGGGGGGGCGATACTTCTGTAAGGGCCACCATGAGAGTTCTACTGGGAGGTTCATGGGTAGTTATAAGTGGGGTTATAGCTGGCTAGGGTAACTATACTTATAAACCCTAACTAACTTATAACCCACTTGTAACTAGGAGTCTGGTTGGGTGTCCAAATCTGGGGCTTAGGATGTTGGGGCTTTGAAGGAGTTTAGGAATCAGGCTCCAAGGACCCATATTCTTTGAGGCTTTTGGGCCTAAAGACCATATTATCTAAGGCTTTAGGGCCATTTTGAGCCCTAGGGTTAGGGTTCAGGCTCAAAGCATGAACTCAGGGTTTAGTATTAGGGTTGGGGGGCTTGGGCTGGTGATAGTCTCCGCCGCTGTTTGAGGCGCATCTACGGAAGTTACCGAAGAAAATGAACCTTGCGGCCTTGCAGCTACGTCCTGCAATCTGGCGCCTACAACCCGACCGTCTAAACAGCCTTATAGCCTATTGTTAACCACACCCACAAAACAAAAAAGCGTCTCCAAACCGTGGTACATCGCCGGCTCTCCATCATATCCCTTCCCAACTCGAAGGCACCTACCAGGACCAGGACCTATAGAGCCCTCCCAGAAATCCTGAAACTCTTTAGACCTTGGGTTCAGGCCCGGGGTTTTTAGGGCTTCAGATTCGGGGGTTCTAGGGATTTGCGGAGAAGGCTTAGATGGCTGCAGAGTTTGGAGCTGTCATAAGGGTTTCAGTATGTCGGGTTCGGGGTTTAGGTTCCGGATTTAGGCTTTGGCTTCAGGATTTAAGGATGGTTTAGGGTTCGGGTTCATACTATCCATGCTCTAGGTCGAAGAGTGTGGAAGCTGGCGTTGCAGAGGGGGGACCTCTTACACCTTCGAATTCCTGTGATTTTTTTCCAGACGAAACAAGCCCTGTTGAAAGATACACCTCGAGGGAACTGTACATGGTAGGTCTTCTCGAAAAAAGGAACCCCGCTGAAACATGTGTTCTTCAGCCAAAGTCTTTCCTGAAAGTGCAGGAGAGCCAGTCCACACGGACACAGATGGACCTCATTGCATGGAACTGTGCTGCTGGGCCTGCAGATCGGGACAGACAGCCACCCTCAGCCAAACTCCCAACTCCGGTCCACGACCTAGAACGAAAAAAATTGCCGAACACCCAGCCACAGCATATCAGCATACACCCCCCGTCCTGGGCAAGTGTATCTTTGCGGCAAGCATATACTCCGAGCCTCCCACAAGCTTCGGTGACACTGGTGTACAGATGTTTAGTTTGGATAAGGGTTAGAAGATTCCGCGCGGCCAATGACCACAAGAAGGAAATTCTGCGTACATTGCATACCTACATGAGACTTCTATCAGAGGAGCCAAGCCCCGAACCGTACACGCTACACGGGATTACATGGGATTTCTCCACTATACGGTGAGAATTTTAAAACATGTGGGGGGCGGGCAACCCAAGATCCAGCCTTCCAGCCTTCCAGCCTTCCAGCCTTCAGCCTTCCAGCCTTCCAGCCTTCCAGCCCGTCATTCTCAGGCATATTTTGCAAGGTACGGGGCACTTGCGCAGTGTGGCGCTGCGAATGAAGTGGAGGCGGATGGCTAGAAGGTTGGAAGGTTGGAAGGCTGGCGGGGCTGGAAGGTGGAAGGCTGGAAGGCTGGAGGGGCTGAAACTGGAAGGCTGGGAAGAGGGCTGGAGAGGCGAAGGTTGGAGGACGGAGTCTGCGGGCTGGAGTCTCGTGTTGTTGTCTTTCCGTGTGTTTTAAAATTGGGCGGCCCAGAGACAATGCCCACGGAAGTAGTATGACACACCTGTTTAACTTGTTTAGATGTCCGGGTATTTAAAAATCATCGCCGTAGAGGAACGTTTGGAGCGATTTGATCACCTATGCTGGGGGCCTGAAACCTACAGCCTTGACCCTAAGCCCTGCGCCCCCAAGACGGAGTCACAGAAGCCCGGGAGCGCCAGGCACAAACCATACTTGGAAAAAGTTCTGCACTTCCCCGTTGGATCAATCCTGTCTCGAATGACCGTGAAAGGTCTTAGATGCCTGCGATCAGGGCCATCAGTGGCCTTGGGCTGCTTGTCTCAAGCCGAGGGACGGATGACTAAGCCCTTGAACCCGACACCCGTAAGCACTAAACCCTCAAACCCCAAGACCCTGCCCCTTCAAACCTCAAAGCCCTGCATGCAGAAGGAGGTCACGGGAAATGGTCTGGCATGCATACATACATACATACATACGTACATACATACATACATACATACATACAGTTACGTACTTGCATACATACATACATACATGTATGCAAACTTAAAGCATACACACATACATATGTGCACCCGTACGTCCATGCACGTTTTAGTCCTGCGTTCCTTTGCCGTATAATATGCATGCAGTTGCACTGCGGATTATAGGTCTTTCAGACACACTGACAGAGGCCTTGTCGTGCCTTCGCTCCATGGGCGCTCAGCGAATTGTAGCTGACACGCTGAGCTCAAATGCCGTGACTTGGCCGGATGACCTGCTTGAGCGCAGTATTCATTGTGTCAAAGTTTGTCTTCGAAGGCTTCGCATGGGTCCGACTTAATCTTTGAGTAGTTTTTTCGGTTAGGCATCTCCCCAAGACTCCATTTCTGGAAGTACTGTCACCTGCCTCGTGCGTCATCCAAGCAATGGGTACGCAAGATATTCCTGACGGCATCACCGGTGTGCTTCATTTGCCTTGTCCATCTGGCTAAGCTATGCTAATCCTAGTGTGGCACCCTCACAGTAAATTTGGCCGCGGTATTTCTTACGGGCAAATCACTTCCCGGCGCAGTGGCGCCAGCATTAGTCGGAAGTGTGTGCAGCTTTGAATCCATGAACGTAGGCTGCGGATGCCAGAGTCGACGTCTTCTGCTCAATGCCCCAAAGGGTCCTTTGTACTGTTATGGGGGATACTTCCCTAAGTCATACATAATAGTAATTCCTAGTATGGAAACCCTACATTCCACTAAATGGGACCCTTTGGGTGCATCTGAAGGAGTCCAGGCTCAATCCCCGACATGCTAGACGTGGACGTAGGACACCACAACACTGAACGTACTTGTATGATTGGACCGGAGATTCTAAGTTTAGTTTTGACATGTCCGTGTTGGGTTTCGATGTTTTCCGTGGAAAATGATAAGAAGAAAATAAAACGATAACAAAACATAGCGAAACGGTAACGCATTTTCGTGATAAAACGATAAGAAGAAAATAAAACGATAACCACACTCTGGGATAAGGATTTTTGTACGGGGTTATTATACAACCCCGCATGCTAGACCCTATAGATCCTAAGCTTGTTCAGGTGCTCGGTGCTTCTGTACGATCGAAGCAGTGCCCAGGCAGCAGCTATCATGCCGTAACTTCGGGCTCCTTTTTACGCATGTATTCCTTGAAAACTGCTCCTTACGGCGCTTAATATTTGAAATTATGCTTCCCCCCTAAAAAGCCTTTTTCAAACTGTTCAGGCCTCATTTTTTCAATGTTCACAGCACTTCTCTGGGAGCCTTCAAAGTTTGGCTCTGGGTTTGCCATGAGGGAGCCAGGGAGGCTTCGGCGGCTTCTCACTTCGGTTTTGGTGTTTGGGGAGGTTGGGCTTAGGATAAAACCTAAGGCCCTAAAGTAGTTCCTTTTGGGGGTTCATATTGTAGAATGGGCCTACATTCAAAGGTTTCACTGTGCATGCTGGCTGGATCTGCCTGCTTGCTCACTCTTGCCTGCTGGCTAAACTCTCTTATGTTGGTGAACCTGCTGGCTCGATTTTGTTGTGTTTGCGAGCCTGCTGGCTCGATTGTCTTGTGTTTGCGACTTAATTTGCAAAGCTTGTCTCGGAAAGCACTCTTGTTTTCCTCTGCCAGCCGGTCTCTCCAGAGTCGCAAGCACACTGCTGGATGTAGCCGAAATACCAGACGGGATGACTGTTTTTGTTCCTTGTCTCTGCTATTTATTCCGTCTGATATTCAAGCACATCTCAGCTCTGCTTCGGCTTCTTCATTTTCAAAGCTCTCTGAGCCCACGAGAAGCAAATGAAAAAAGCCTGAGCTTGCGATCGCTTCTTCGGCGCGATCGCGCTGCCAGAAGAGCGATTCTCATCCACCAGATCTTCTCGAAGATCTGGATTGTAAGAGGCAGCGCAAGAGCCCCTGAGACGAGTGGTCACTGCCAAAGGCAAAAACATTCCACATGGCTAAGATTTGAATCTAACTTAGCAGACTAAACAAGAAAACAGATGATGCAAACAGCAGACCAGCGGCTTTCCCTCGAACGTCTTGCCACCGAGAAGACGGGCCTGGAAGTGAGGCAGAACTTGGTCTTTGGTCACGGCGTGAACAAAGACGACTTTGTCCTTCTCCAGGAGCCCATACTTCGAGACAAGAAAGGCAGGAATCGCAGCAGTGCTCACAAGCATTGAGCGGCCCTTCTCTGCCTTCTCGCGATTCTGACCATCTGTGTTCTGCCTCTGAGCATCTTCCTTTGTTTCGTCGAGCGGGTGTTAAACCATAGACTGCCAAGGCTTGCACATATGTGCAGTATGAAGAATGACCAGACTGCATATGCTAAGACGGCGAACTTAGATTTATAATAAATAAAATACTTTGCTAATTCAGTATGCAGCCAGGGCACAGCCTGAGCACCATCACTTGCATCGAAGAGATTGCTGTGCTTCTGCTCTTCCTGCAAAGTGGCATCACAAACTTTGTGGGCGGTGGCTATCATGAAGTCTCTTACTATTTCATGACAATATGTCTCGCGGGGACGAGGTTGGGTTTTCCAATCAAGAGTCAATGAACTGAATATGCACATGTCTTCTCCTGCTCCATGCCTCGCAGCAGCTCTGCAGCAGCTGCCCATGCAGGATCCTGGGGTTCCAGTGGATCCTGTGCCTGCATCAGAAAAGCAGTCAGTATGGATTTTTCAATGAAGCAAAATTTGGGCGATGCACTGATTTCGAAGACCAGCAGTACTAGTTATGACTGCGACATGCGAAAGGATTGAAGCAGAGACAACACAGGTGTGTCTGCACTGTGTGCAAACGTTTGCCTCGTCATCCGGCTGCTCCTCCTCATCGTCTTCGGCATCGGCGGCAGCGGCATCGATCTTCTGCAGTCGCTTGTCATCCAGCTGCTGGCAATGCTCCAGAATCTCATCGATGCGGCTCTGCTTCACGTGCTGTTTCACGACAGCCAAGGAGCAAACGGCACGGATCTTCTGAGTCTTTGTGGCGCTCTTTCTGAGACTTGACCCTGCTTCATCCAAGACGCGTGAAAGAGCATCTGAAGTCAGACTCAGAATCCCTCCGGATTTCATCAGAGCTGCCACCAGAGGCAGGTCGTTCTGGCACCGTCGCAGAAGATAGCCATCCGGGCTGAGGTGCACCGAGTAGTTGAAGACTCGCACCTTCAGCTCAGGATCAGCTCTCAATCTTGCAAAGAATGTGGTCACAAACAGAACCTAAGCTCTGCGTCTTTTTTCCAGG
The DNA here is from genome assembly GCA_905221615.1 of Symbiodinium sp. CCMP2592. Taxonomy (NCBI): domain Eukaryota; class Dinophyceae; order Suessiales; family Symbiodiniaceae; genus Symbiodinium; species Symbiodinium sp. CCMP2592. Next base: position 20,744 of record CAJNDT010006192.1, on the reverse strand, counting down.
CAGCCTGCCAGAACTTCGTGAGGAGCAACTGCAAGGGCTTCCTTTGCAGCATTTTCATGATTGAGCTGAATGAACAATGAACAACTGCCTGTGATGTGAACATGCGAAAACATATGCAACCCCAACTTCTCTGTTTCAGCTATGAACTGAAGCCAAGGTACTCGTTCACCTCAACCTTCAGAGCCCTGACAAACTCGTTGGTCTGCAAAGGATCCTGCTGCTCCCGGCTCGAAGTGGGCACCTCCTGCTCATTCAGCGTCTCGGGCGGCAGCTCTCCACAGAACTGCAAGTCCAGCTCTTGCAGGGGCAGTGCCTTTCCGTAGATTCGGTGGGGCAGAGCAAAAAAAATCTTGTCTGATCCAGAACTCTGCACATCTAACGTCTTGCAGGCAGGATGCATGGCAAACAGCTGGGGTGGAGCCGACAGAAAGGAAGTACTTGCCCCCCTTCTCAAGACTGAACAGCATGCCACGTTGGCAAAGCGGAGGCACCCAGAACGATCTGGCGGCAACCTCCACATCGATGCCCATCCTCAGTATCAATACAGATTAGCTTATTTACTCTCCAAACAGCAAGAGCACGGGAAAGCCACAGTCTGGCTGTTCTTCAGGCCAGGATCTTGTCGGCCAGCAGAAGTCCCTGCATGTTGTTGAGGTGGAGCTTGTTGTGGTTGAAGGCAGTCGTGCCGGTGTTGTCCTTCAAGAGGTCATCCAGGGACATCTCTTTTCCTCAGTTTTTGCAGACAGAGGGAGCGGGTTGAATACCAACAAACACACACACACACACACACACACAGACAGACATGCACATATGATATATACTGCTTTTTGCCCTTGCTCTTGGAGATTTCGAGACATCTGAGACACACAAAGTCACGATGCAAAGAGGAATGGCCACAGGAGGCTGGCGAGCTTGCTTCAATCACTGACACGAGGCCGCCAAGAGTCTGTGCATGTCTGCATCAGAACAGTTATTGTTATTGTGTATGAGCAGCAGGCTTTGTCAATGAGCCTCTGGCTAGGTTCGAGATGTTAGTTAACGGAGACAAAAGATGACATAGTTTCTTTCCAGGAGTCCGCCGGTAAAGCTCTCCGGGGAGAACAGCTTTGACTTGAGTGCTTTCACCTCTGGGCCTTCAAAATCAGAACCCTCCAGCACCACAGATCGAGCTTGGCCTTCGCCGTTTGTCATTTTCTGCATCAAGGCCCTCATCGCGACGATGGACAAGTTCGGCATGCTCGCCGCTCCAGCTTTCGTGCGACGGCAGGCCTCCTCGCACGACTTGAACACGTCCTCGACATTGGACGACTGCGAGAGACCGGGATACCAAGCAGAGACCATCTCACGGCATTCCGCAGTCAGGCAGAAGTCCGCAGCAGCCAAGCTGGACATGAGCTCCCTATAGCACTGGTGCAGCACGTAGGGGCAGAGCTGATGCAAGAGGTCGGCGGTCGCCACCTTGCCCTCCATTCGCACCACCAAGCTCCATTCGGCCTTGACGGCCTCAAGCAAGTTTGTCTGTGTTGGCAAGAGGCTCTCGCCAGTGGTGCCCGAGGCCAAGAGACTGGCACAGGCGTGCGGTGCCATTCTGAGGTGTCTGGCGTAGCTCTCGAGCTCGAAGCAGCAGGCGAGGGTGGCCGTCAAGTGGTCTTCCAGAAGCCTCTGCTTGACGTAGCCACGGCGACTGACGACCTTGGTCTTTTCTGAGCTCTTATGCAAACGTCCTCATAACTGCTAATCCATGTCGTAGTCTCAATTCTGAACACGTCGTGCACGTGTTACAATCAGTCGTGTCAAAATCGAAAGAGCCAACTGACTTTGAACTTCGAACTGATGTGCGAGTGTCAGACTCTATATAGTTTCTTTGGTATCGGGCCAGCACAGTGGATTGTTAAGGACAGCCCGGAACCTCCACTTCTCTTCAGAGAGACATCATGCAGTCCGGCGGAACCGCCACTTAAGCAACACTTAAAAAAACAGAGTCCGTTGCATTGCTATGCAAAACTATGAGGTGCAGAGTGTTTCGTTTGCCAGGACTGATCGCTGTGATGATGTACGTCTCAGTCTCGCTTCGTGCACGTTATCTCGCAGTGGAATGCGTTCTTCTGCAGCTGGCATTGTCTCTGGCTCCCAAGAGACTATGGCTTGAAACTGGACACGTCTCGACTCACTGTCTCTCAAGATGTCTCGGCACCCTTGGCGACCCAAGCTGAGAATAGCTAGCCCCTCTGGCTTAACTTTTGCAGGCTTCCATTCAATGCCCTGCAAGCAACGTCTTTCTTGCTTACTTGTCAAGTCTCAGGACCTTTGGTGTGGAGGAGAGAGCCAATGCCCAGAGCCCGTCTTCTTACTTAAGACATATAGCGTCTTCTTCCCCTTCTTTTCAATCAGGAAACCCAGGCCGACAGCTGGGAAAACTCTGCGGATTAGCCGCACTGTCTCCTCGTGTCTTGACTCGTCTCGATGATCAGCCGGGAAACGGTGTTCATACTAGTTGGCTCAACGAGTACGAGTCTTCTCTGACTGCCCAACCATAGCGTTCAGAAGGTGGAGACCGGCAGAGGTCTGTCGAGCTTGCAAGATTCGGACTGGTGACAGTGTCGCTCCCTCAGGAGTATGGAATGCCCTGTGACACAGCCAGTCATCTAGACTTCATCGGACAAGCATCCCAAATCATGTCTGCGATCGTGCTGTCTCAGGGAGAGAAGATTTTCGAAGGAACAAGAGCAAAGCTGCAGGCAAGTCACCTCCACCAAGCCGTTGTCTCGCAGCTCCACATCGGGTGGGGCGTCCAGATACGAAGCAGCTTCAGAGCCCAAGGCTTCCCGAACATGTCGTGCGACCTTGCCGTCGAAGGACTCCTGGAGGAAGAGGGCATGGTCGTGCTCCGCCATGAGCTTGGACTTGTTCGCTTGCTTGGTTGCCGGCAGTCATATGCAAGCTGTCTAAGCACAAAGTCAGTCTCCAGGGCTCCACAGACGACACACGACACACTCTCTTCTCCCGGGTTTCTTCTCTCTTCTTTCTTTCGCGGTAATCTAGAGCCCAGCGGCGATCTGGATGCCGAGGTCGCACCAGGGGCGGGAGTGGAATTCCAAGGATCTGTAGAGGTCGTGGGAGCTCTCGTCGACAAGGGCCTATGCAATTGATATCTGAGCACCTCCTATTTATTAATTACTTTGATTTGAACATGACAGAGTCAAAACAGTCAGCTGGAACTGGTATTTCAGGCAAGTGGCTCTGATACACAGATCGACGATCTTGTCGTACTGTTCGCCGGAGTCGCCGGTCTGTTTCGCTCCGTCGGTGCCCCCGAAGGGGTTGACACCCTCCTGACTCATTATTTGTTGGACACATGAGACGACCCGGAATCAAAAAGAACAGAGGCTAGCAGAAGACAAGTTCAGACAGGGTTCTTCAAGACACCCCCAGTACACCATCAAGAGCGTGCACGAGTAGCTTCTCTTGAACTTGCGGGCGGCGTGTCCCCAACTGATCCACCTCCCTCGGTCGAAGAGGGAAGCCACAGACCTCAGGTCTGGCTCGCGGATAGAACTCACGATCTTTGTGCACTCGTCACAAAGATGCCTTGGCGAGCGGCCTTGTCGCATTTCCCAGAATCTCGCAAACTTTCTCGAAAGACTCGCGACTTCCCAAATCGGCAGGGAACCCGTTCCTGAGCAGTGTTAAAAGGGAAAGGAAAATGAGTATATGACAACAATCGCAATCGTCTCACGACAAGGAACTCCTTCAGGATGCTGGGCCCAAACAACTGCATCAAGGAATCGTCCTCGGTGGCCTGGGGGTCTCTTCGTGCGGGACATGACGACAAACAGAGCTGGGCACTGCAGCCAAGGTGCAATTTGAAGATAGCGTTGACCGCTTTCCCGCCAGGATTGCCCTACGGCTGAAGTTTTCCACGGTGCCCGCTTGGCTCGCATGAGCCAAGATGTAAGCGTGTACATTCCTCAGGTCTACAGACTGCACGGGTCTCCACATGGACAAGATTCGCTATCTCCAGTTGCATGTCTTGCAGTGATTATTTTTGCACCATTTAACATCAGATGCCAGAGGCGGGCTCTTAGTAAATTAGTAGCGGACAGCTAGAGGATGCGACCAAGGGCGTGCATACTTTTTCTGCGGAAACGACCCTCAGCTGATACTCTCTAGGAAATAAAGCCCGTAGAAACAGTACGGCGTGCAAAGTTTTCTCGGGAAAGGTCTCCGACCTGTCGCTGATGTGTAGCTACACATAGCTTCGAGCCTGAGGCTGAGGCTTAAAAAGCTCTTCACAGAAGACTCGGACGTCCAAAGTCCCGTCTTAGTAGCAGCCCCACACAATTGCTGCGGTGACTCAGTCTCTTCGGCAGATGCCAGGACACAATACTTTTGTCAGGCAGAGGAGGCAATCGGAATTGCAGCTTTGGGTTGCGTTCCGTCAATATACATTCCCTTGCGGCGTCTGATTCTTCCCTTGACAGGATGACCAAAGCCTGTGAGAGACTCTCCTTGTTGAGCGAAGACCCAGCAGTACATCACAACATTTGTTGAACGACTCAACCTGATCTTGTCTGGGAGGCCAGGACAAACGATCGTTCAGGGACGTCGCGGGTTGATTCAATGATTGCTTTGTGAGCAGGGTGTGCACCATCTTGAACCTGCTAGTACTTATGCTTTAGCATGACCGGCGTCAGAACTCAGTGCATCTACTAGGTTTAGGGTTCAGGGTTCATAGGGCTGATTTCCAACCAAGAGTCTTTTCACGGACGGCGTGCACTTCAGCAGGCGAAGATAGCTGTTCTGAAGCTTGTGCCTTGAGGCAATTATGATGAATGAAATGAATTGATGTCATGGCTGGGGCTTCCAACACCGCACAACAGTCTGAGTCTGAAGTACTGAATGCATGAACTGAACCAAAGCCAAGGTACATAAGATCCGGCAGAAAACTGATGCGGTATCCCCTCTTGGCGAGCCATTGGAACCCGGCCCATAAGGGCCCCCCCTCATCCGGGGCCAACACCAGCCGAAGCTCCTGAAGGTCCTCAGGAAGGACTGCGTCCCATTGGACCGCCCCTGACTCCGTGTGCCACAGCATCGGCCCCAAAGATGCATCCGTCAGGCGGATCTCGCCATTCCTCAGGTCTGGGGGCCTCAGCTGCCTTTCGGACAGCCGGAAGTCGAGGCCTGCAAGACTGAGTATGTGCATGACAGCCTGCACTTCCTCCCTCGCAGCGAGACGTCGTTGTCTGATGAGGCCGAGGACCTTTGGCCTCGACAGCATTGAATCTCATTTTAAAGAATAAGGGAAGCAACAACTCCATTGTCTTGTCGCAGCAAAGACACAATTTCTTGTTTCTCCCCGGGTTCGGCTCTACAGACTGGGCTGCGAAGTTGTCGGCCACTCGTTGGGCTTCCTTCATCTTCACCGTGTCGCTCACGGTGTGCTCGGCAAAAGTGCCGACATCTTTTGCAAGGGGCCCAGCACGGCCAGGTCGCCGGCAAAGAGAATGGGGCACCAGACCTCACATGCCGCAAAAAATCGCTGGAATCTTATCATCCAAAGATTTGGTGATCCAACCATGCAGGAAATCCAGCCGAGAGTCATCCAGCTTCCCTTTGGGAGAGGCATCAGACATCAGGAGGACACTCTTGCAGTTCTGCTTTTCTACAACCTCGGCACTCGCGGGGTGTTATTTGTGATGGCTTCTTCTAAGCAATGGCCACCGAGCCACCCGACTAAGCTGATCGAAGCTTTTGTTCCAGAAGTGGAAAAGAACATCGCAGCTCAGCCTGACGAGACCAGAAGCACACCTTTGATGCAAGCGGACACGGACAGGCACCCGGTCCTGTGAGCATGAGACACAAGGATCTCCGACAGGCCCAAGCTCTCGAGCGTGTTGTCGTCGGATCTGTTCATGAACCCGGCAGGCTTGGCCAGGAATCGCTGCAAAGCGAAGATGGACTTCGGCTTGGCTTCCCGTTGGAGCGTACGGCCGTCCCTTGGCCACGGAAGTGATCGATGGGAAACAAGAGAAGCACAAGCAGCAAGACATTGATGAATGCAGCAGCCTTGAATGCCACTAGGTTTCTTTTTCATCGGGTGCAGCTGATGCTCTGCTTCCGGCTTGGGCATGGTCTCTCGCATGTGTTCGGCAGCATGAACCTCTGCCTTCTGGCAGAGCCCATGAATAAGCCTTTTCTGGACTCGTCGAACTGGGACACGACCCTGATCCAAACTCGAATCTGCTGCTTGTCCATGAGATCAGGCCAAGTCCGCTCATGAAAAAACAAAGTATTCATACAGCAGGTGCAACAAGGCATGACTGAAGGTCCTCGCAGACCATCTCATCGCGAGGAACTCGCAAGATGAACCATACCACTGAAGCCAGTTTGACACCTTGCTCCACATCAGAATGCACAAGGCTTGGAAGTAGTCTCTCGGAGCAGCGACACACTGATGATGGAGCCTAGCTGCCTGCTTGGAGCTTCTGGACATGTGAAGGAAATGCTCTGCATTTGGACCACCTGAACAGAGACAGGAAAACCTGATTAATCATGCAAGAATCCAAAGACATGGCTGGCTGCAGCAGCAACAGCAGCAGCCTCCCGAACCAGCCCAAGAACTGGAGGGTCCGGGTCCATTGCTCGAGGTTCACCTCGTAGCCGTGCATGCGAAGCTCGCCTTGGGACGTAAAGGCGAAGGTAGATTACCAGAATCGGTCGCCCGTGTCACGGCGGTTTGCAGCCATGGCGCTTGCAGCCACCTGGGGGAGCAGCTGCAAGGTGATGTCGCCAGGTACAAAAGTCTCAAGGAAAAGTTCCAGAGTTCGCAGCGTGGACTTCTGCAGCTCAGGCTTGCAAGATCGCCCCTGCAGAGAGCTGCCAGCCTCAGTCAGTGACTCATCTAATGTCTCCGTAAAGCCGAAGGAAGCAGTCGAGTCTCCAAACAAGAAATCAGAAAGCACAGAATCCAAGTCACTGTGAAGAAGAAACCCAAGAAGGTCATACCTTCGAAGTTGATCCTCACGGAGGTCTCCAGGTTTTTTTGGCCCTTGTAACTCTGGGGCCGAACCAGGTGGATCCAGAAGTCGATCTGCCAATCGGTGGCGATGTCCTTCGTGTTCCCTTCGCTCCTTAGTTTGTATTTTTTATCTAATGCAACGATCCACATCATCTTGGTTCAGACTTGACTGTCGTAAGTGACAACACAAAACCACCGTTTCATGACTAGGCTCAGTCGGGTGTACCAGTTGCAGTACTGGGTTCGCAGTGCCAGCAATTTCCACACTTCTTCGGTACGTAGCAGAAGCCTGTACCCACTGGTCTGTGACATCAAGTCTGGCACCTCGTGCGAATATTGTGACACGTTGTCTCAATGTGTGATTGCATCTTTGGTTCAGATGGAAAATTGCAGCCGCGAAGCATCGTGAAGCTGCAAGACACACTTCGCTCCAGCCCGACTCGGCATGTAGTAGACCTTGTTGGGAGTGAAAGAAGAAGCCGACGGAGCACTGGGGGATGCTGAGTCTTCGATCTCCACAGCATTTTCCAGGGGCAAGTCCAGGAACTGTCGCGGCCTTATTGGCATGCCCACTGAAGCTGCTGCTCTGCGGCTGCCATCCAGCAAAACCTTCAGTGCCAAGAGCTTTTCCACGACTCGACTCACGGATTGAGTTCGGTCAGGAGACTAGACAACGAGACACTTCAGCCAAGAGATAAAAGAGATACGTATCAATGGAATTGAACCCTGGGCTGCACGGGCCTCCCACTCAGAGGCCTTGACAATGCCAGTCTTCTCCGAGACCGGCTCCTGCTTCTCGATCTTTCCATCCGCAAGATCCAGGAACTTCGTGAAGCGGAGTCTCAGGGTCTTTTTCTCGTCTTCATCTGGGCACCTTTAGAGACGGTCGGGTGTTGATCTTAATGCCTGCTGGCTGGAACCGTTTAGGTAAAATCGAGCCAGCAGGCACTAAGGCCATTAGGGCGAAAATCCCGGATTCCCCGCCCGGCGGCCTTCTCAGCTCCTCCACTTTGCTGCTCAGCCACCTTTCCAGGACCTCCATTCTTCAGTCCTGGGATCTAATGGGACAGGTGGCCTTAGTGCCTGCTGGCTCAGCGTCTCGCGGTTCGGGTGCGTTTGCGGTTGGCGACTCGCGGACTGTGGGTTGTCGAGCCAGCAGGCATTAGTGACATCGAGCCAGCAGGCACCTAAAGAAGGCCGTTATGACTATTTAGAATCTTCCATTAGATTTCGCCCGTTAGATCCTTAGTGCCTGCTGGCTCGTGCGTTTGCGGTTGGCGAGTCGCGGGTCGGAGTCGTGACGAGCCAGCAGGTTGTAACGAGCCAGCAGGCACTAAGCCATTAGGGGCAAATCCTGTCGAGCCAGCAGGCACTAAGGCATTAGGGGCAAATTCCGTGCCAGGCCAGCCCAGCTCGGATCGGATCCCCAACTCAGGCAGCCAAGGCTCTCTCTGGACAGACTCGAGAGGTCCCCAATCTGCAATCCAAATCACCTGACCGTCTTGGCTCCGGGAGCATTTTGTTTTGGCGAGAAGACATCAGAGTCCCGGAAAACCGTAATTTTAGGATCAGGAATCGCCGTATACCGGTCTGAATTCATTCATTAATTAATTATTCGCCCCAAATCCATGATCTGAGATGGAGACTGAAAGGCTAAAACCTCAGGCACTGAAAAAACAGACTGATGAGACCGTGCTCCGGAGCTCGTGCTGACACTGCCCTCGTGTGCTATTTCTGCAACAGCATCTGTCTGCAGCTCCGGTGAACATTTCCTATGCATGTGGACACGTGAACCCAGGAACCTGCCAGAGAATAATAATGAATATATGAAATGAACTGAATGGTTTACTAAATCAAGTTCAGGGCTTCTGGAGACAAGCCTCTGTGGTGTTGATTGGAAGCTGTGAGAATTGCCATCATTCCACTGGTTCAAGGTCAAAAAATCAGGGTGCGAAACAGAACCTGATTCCTGACTACTAAAGCTGAGACAGTACGGGTGTAGGCATTCCGGTGAGGAGGTAGGACGTCTGGGTGTGTGCATATGCGTGGGTGGGTGTGGTTTGTGCGTCTGTGCGTGCGTGTGTATGGGGGTGGGGGGGGGTTGGGTGGGTTGGTGGGTGGGTTGGTGGGTGGGTGGACGGGCACGTAGGCTAACTGGCTGGCTGGCTGCGGGTTTGTTTGCTTGTGTGCGGGGCGTGCATGTGTGTGTGTGGGTGAGGTGTGTGTGTGTGTGTGTGTGTGTGTGTGTGTGTGTGTGTGTGTGTGTGAGCGTGTGCGTGTGTGTGTGTGTGTGTGTGTGTGTGTGTGTGTGTGTGTGTGTGCGTGCGTCTCTGTGCCTGTGGGTGTGTGTGTGTGTGTGGTTTTGTGCTGCGGGCATGCGTTTGCGTGTTTCTGCATGCGTTTGTGCGTGTGTGTGTGTGTGGGTGTGAGTGCATGCGGTCCATGTGTGTGTGTGTGTTTGTGCGTCTGTGCGTGTGTGTTTTTGTCTGGGCGTGTTGTGTGTGTGTGTGTGTGTGTCTGTGTGTGTGTGTCTGTGTGTCTGTGTGTGTTGTTTGCGTGTGTCTGTGGTGTGTTTGTGTGTGTGTGTGGTGCGTGCGTGTGTGTGTGTGTGTGTGTGTGTGTGTGTGTGTGTGTGTGCGTGCGTGTGTGTGTGTGTGTGTGTCTGTGTACCAGTTTGCGTCTGTGGCGTGTGTGTGTGCGGGTGCCTCTGTATGCATGTGTTTCTGTGTGTGTGTGTGTGTGTGTGTGTGTGTTTCTGTTAGTGTGGGTATGTGTTTCTTTCAGCGAGACTCTATTCGGACAGCGAAAGAAACCAAACCTGTCCGGGGTCTTGGCAACCGAGACATTACAGTCTCTCCTGGCCTTGGCATCCACGAGGCCGAAGAGGAGAGCAACGACATTGTCACAAGTGGCTCTGAGCGAAACAGCACTGCTTCTGCTAAGACTTCGCATCAATGATGTCGCTTTGGTCTGTCTTGTCAAATTGTGGTCTGCGACAGTCAGCTCAGATCTGGCTACCCGTCATTACCACATCTGGTCACACCTAGACAGAACTCTCAGACACCTGCCCTTCGACCGTATTTTGAATCACGTACATCATCCTTGAGATAGAGAAGCACGGCGGAGCAGAATCTCCATAAGTCAGTCACTTTGGAGAAGAGACTCGCTCATGATGCAGAAACACATGCCTGTGCACTCGTGCAGTGGCGAAGGAACACCGTCACAGACAGATGCTGTCAGATAGGGCCACGAAAAGAGAGCGAGCGAGAGAGAAAGACAAAGAGAGAGAGAGAGAGAGAGAGAGAGAGAGAGAGAGAGAGAGAGAGAGAGAGAGACAGAGAGAGTGAGAGAGTGAGATCATGAGGCACGGAAACAAAAATGGAGTCTATGTATTCGCGATGAGAACTCAACCTCGCTAGGAAGACGGAGCAAAAACCGCCTGGTGATGTATGGAAACATCGAGCAATGAGGGAGAACGAGGAAGCGACTGGCGGATATCCGTAAGAGATACATCACACTCGTGCAGACGGACAAACCACAACAGACACCCGTCCACACACATAGACAGAAGAGGGCAACAAGACAGAGCTGCCAAGCACAACGTGGTCTGACAGGCAACATATCGGAGAATGATCCTGCTGGGGAGGCATTGCGTCTTTTTGGATTGCAAGCCACACCTGCACCCAGGTCTGCTGCCGAGTCTAAGGCAGAGCAGAGCTGCTGGTAGCTCTCGCAAGCGTGGAACCAAAATCACTGCATCTGTGACAACTAACACAAAGCAGAGACAAGCGGCTTGCCACAAATTGTCAAAATGCCCGAAGCCCCAGCTTCACGGCTCCGTCTTGGCAGCTTCCATCTCCTGGCGGACAAGAACTGACGGAGAGATGCATAACATGAGACAGAGCACTGCTTCGGTCCACTCCTTCAACTTCTTGGGCCAGTCAGTGAAAGCCTTCTTTCCCCGCATAGTGAGGCTCTTAAAGGATCGCAGAGACTGTTCGCCGAGATCTTCAATCCAGGAGCCTCGGGTTCAAGACATAAGGTCAGCTCAGTAAAAATACCTGCTCAAGCTTTCTGCTGAGCCCAGCGACCGTCTGCATCAGCCAGGAATTCCAGGGCATCTTTCAAAGTGAGGATTCCTTCTTCGCAGAGGATCTTGACGAAGTGTCGAACATCATTCCTTAGGTAATCATCCACAGCAAGCACACGGATAGCACATTCATTGTCTCGCGTGTGAAGACAACAGAAGCACAACAACAGCCGTTCAGCAAAGCTTCGCGGAGGCACTCGTGGGCAAAGCATCCAGGAGCTCTCCCTCCAGCGTCTGCAGCATGGCCTTCATGTCGTCGTCCAGGCTTTGCCAGTGCTCGTCCTTTACACCTGGCTCCTCCCCTTGCGGCTCCTCCTTTGGCTTGTCGTGCAACTCCTCCTTCGGCTCCTCCTTGGTCTTGCCTGGGGCCTCGGCTGGCTCGGGAGCACCTTTCAAGGCAAAGCGACCTTCGCCGAAGAGGTCGTTGTCCTCGCCCTCCATGTCGCCCAGGCTCTCGCGATCCGACTGATCACTCTGCTCATCTTCCTCGCTCTCCTTCTTGACCTTGGTGCGAGGAGTCGGAGTCTGGAACAGCGACCGGGGCCGCTTGGTGGAGGAACCTTCGCCCTCCGGCTCGATGCTGCGTTTCTTCTGCTTCGAGACGGAAGGAGTGCTTGCAGGAATGTCCAACGAAGCCTGCTTCACATCCTTCTGGGCCTCCTGCAAGACAAGAAAACTAGGCCACTGGAATGCAATGCAAGGCCAGGCTTACTTGCAGAAGCAAAGACGAAAGACTTCTTTTGTCGCCAGGCATTGAACTGCGAACTTTGTCGGGGCATGGTAACACAATGCCCTATTCCGCAGCCTGCTACTGGCTGCTAGTGCCGTTCCCGGTGCTTCTTCTCACGAGAACCATGGCCACCGGAACCAGAGCCACGAGCTCGCTTGCTGCCGTAGTGGTCCGCCTCCTTCTCGCGTTTGCTCCTGCGGGGCGGCAAGTGGCAAAGAAAGACACTTATTAATCGTATTCTTATTCTGTTTCTTTGTGCAAGCTCCAGCCTCTGCGGTGGGGGACCCGGCGGCTCCGGCACGGCATTCTTCACCGGGAGCACCTTCGGCTTCGGCTTCAAGACCTCCCGAACAGAGCCCACACCAGCACCATCGTTCTTTTCCTCCTTCTTCGGCCTGTGATGGAGCCTTGCCAAGATCTCCAGCTTGGTGTTCTTGTCGATGGTATACCATCCAACTCTTTTGTAGATGGTCTTCACCGGCTGGTCCGGGGTCTCGTACTCGTACTGAGTCGCCTTCTTGGCCGGGGGGCTGGCCTTTGGGACTTCCGGCTCCAAGTTGACTTCCTCCTGCTCTTCCTCGAAGTCCTGGGTGTCCTCCTCGCCCTCGGGCTCATGGCCAGTCTCGGCATTCGCCTCCTCCGGGGCCTCGTGGTCCGTTTCCTCGGTCTTCGGGGCGGTCTCTAGAGGAGGCTGCTGCTCCCCTTGGGCAGGAAGGCTGCTGCCCTGGCCCTGGCCCTGTCCCTGGCTGAGCATCATGTATTGCATCTGGGCCAGGGAAGTCATGAGCTTCTGCATATCGGCCACCGTTGGCATCCCAGGCGGCAGGTTATTGGAGGCCATGATTGGAGCCGCCGAAGGACGAACTCAGAAAAATCTCTTGCCCACAAGAGCTGCATCACGAAAAGCCACAGGTGCTTGCACTGCAATGTCGGAGCCTGTCCAGAACGTCTTCATGCATGCAAAGCCTCACTCAACTTGCACAGCAGACTGAGGCAAACACTCACTCTTAGACTTTTTCCCGGACGAGCACCGTAGCCTGGATCTGGCAGGGCAAGCAGCAGCGGTCAGGGCTTCTTCCCCTTGCCGCCTTTATTCTCTGCCTTCATCCACTGCTTTCCTTTAAATCCGTACTGGGCCCAATCTCTGTGGCAGCGGGCACAATTGTGGTGATTATCAGTGTGTTCACTGCAGTCGCCGGGGCGACTGCAAAAATTGACTTTGCAGGTCGAACACACCTCTCGCCATCCTGCCTTCACTCGCGTCCACTGAGGCTTCGGCGGCGGGGGAGGCTCATCTGCATTCTCTGCCTCCTTGACGGCATTCTCACGTCGTTCCAAGTCTTCCTGCCGAGCGTTGAGCGTCTCTTCCCAGGTGTTCAGCCGCTCTTCCCGCTCATCCTGCTGCTCTTGCCGTTCGTCCTGTTCCCCGTCGCGAGAGCGGATGTGCTCATTGATCATCTCGGCCAGCGACCGCTTCAAACCCAGCATCTCCTTTTTGTGGCACTCGTAGCCCGCCGACCCGCCCGAGCTGTCAGCCATGGTTCGCAGGATGCAGGGAACACGGAGGCTTCAGGCCAGAGACTGCTGCAGACGGGTCGCTGCTCGAACATCACAAGTGCCATGGACCAAGAACATGCGACACGAAGCAGAAACACTCAAACGAAGCTCCTTCCGAAGCTCGGCGATGGTGTCGTCGTAGAGCTTTGAGAACTCATCGGAGGTCTTCTTCAATCTCCTCGGTCACACACAAACATCCATGGTTTGCTGAACACATGGACCTCCTGCCTTTGCCAAAGAAGAAAGGATGGAAAGGAAGCCGAGGAACCGTTTCACAGTCTTCAGCAGACTGACAAGCAGCGAAGTCACATCCTCCATATTCCTGGCATTGCTGACTGTGATCTCCGAGGGCTTCTTCTGGAAAACTCAGCTGACCAGAAATTCGAATCAGCTGGCCAAGACACAGCAAAGCACACACAGCCACTCTGTCAGTTTGTTGTGTTTTAGAAATTGCTTCCAAGATGCGTGTCTCCAGCACCTGCTCCAGCCTTTTCTTCCACACGTTTCCGGCCATGTTCATCTGATCAGGAAAGGACTTGAGTAGACAACAAGAAATCACAGAGTCACTGCTGGCCCAAACATGCCCAAACCATGCACCGCCTTTACCATGGCTTGGTTCTGGCCCTGCACGTCCTTGGATCTCTTGCAGCGGTGCACACCTTGTGCACAAAGAGCCTCCTTAGATAGCTGCACACACTAGCAGCAGCACTTCGCGAGCTGCATAGTCCTGGAACAGCTTGATTCAGAGGAGACAAGGTGCGTACTCGCCACCTATGTTCAGGAGGTCGGCGGCAGAGACCCAAGGAGCCATGTTCGTCATGGCAGCAGCCATCTGCTTGCAGCTCAGGTCCGAGAAGCGTATCTGAGCAGAGGAGCGAGCCCACTCCTTCTGAGTCATAGCAAAGATAGACAGGACATCCGATGCATCCTCCCTGCAGTCATCTGAGCCCTCCGGAGATGAAGAGGAAGAGCCTCAGCCAAAACTAAATTCCAGAGCGGCTTTGATTGATTCATTCATTGATACAACAAGCACATGACATGTCTATGTTTTATCGGGGATCGCTTCTTCTTCTTCTCCTTCTTTGCAGGGGCCGGAGCTTGGGCTTCGAAGCCACCTCAAGCATTTCTTTCCAGAAAGGAAAAGACATGTGCTTTGTCACTTACAAGACCAGTGAAGCTGCCTGATGACAAAGCCTTCGCCAGTCGAGTCTGAGCCGACGAGAGCATAAACATGGATGCTTCCTTGTTGTCCCCGTCCGTCGCTTCCAGAGAGCGGGTGCTGCTGGTCCTCGATCGAAGAGCAAACAAAGGCTTAGACCTCCTAACCTAATGACATGAGCAGACAACAGTGTGTCTTGGTGTGTCCTTGTTGGAGCACGAGATCTCGCGGACATCTCTGGTCTAGCGTCCCAAGGCTAAACCAGGCCACTGAGCTGAGGAGACAGCTAGGCAATACAAGCGATCATGTGCTGCGGCAGAAGCCAAGTTCCCACCGTTGCCAAGCACATGCATGCCGTTTCACTGAAACCCTCAAAAGAGAGGAAGACACACAGGATGCGGCTAATCTCCAGCCGGCTGCTGAAAGTCTGAGACATTTGACAATGCCCAATGAAATTGGAGACGAAGCAGGAGGAAGCTAGAAGCACAAGTATTCCCAGGCCATACAGAAAGAAGAGAGATACAGCATGATTCCAGAGCACTGACTCCAAAAGGGAAACCATGATCGAGACTTTTATTAGGACTAGGACATGCATGCAGCAGAGACACAGATCTGCTTCCAAGGCGATTCTTTTTCGCGTGGCCGAGACCAGCCGGTCTCCTCTAAACTATGCTGCTCTTCGCAGCCAAGGCTCGCAGACACCTCCTCCACGAAGCTCTGCAGGGGCCAAAATCGTGACCTCGCTCTCTGTCAGCAGGCACAGCTAGTTTACCCATCAATGATGATTCAGGATCGAAGACAAAACACTCCAACCAGCCAGGATTCGACATGTCATCGGTGTGTGCTCGTCTGCACACTATCATAGAGATGCCCAGCTGCATCCTGCCGTGTGTAACCATGAAAGTCGGTATCTTTTCGCTGGATCTTTCACAGAAACTCACGACAACAAACAAAGACGGTCCTTCGGCCAAGACTCAGACAAGATCAAGATCATAGTCGGAGTCCTCGTATCCCTCGGAGCAACCCCCCACCCACCCGCCGTGAAAGCAACAAGCAAGAAAAAGCCTATGATCACGACTGAAAGAAGACCTCGTGCCTGACCTTGACATTACACTATTATTTAGGTTGCGAACCAGGCACAAGGACCTGCCAATCGTCCTCAGCGGCAGCAGGAATCGGGACCAGAGCTCGCGGAGCCGGGGCCTGCCCAGTGAACACCCCCCGAGATAGGGATAAGAAAACTCAACGTGCCAAGTGTCACCGTGACAATCTGGCGAGGCTCTGATGTTGGTATGAGACTGAAGATGACTCTGCCAGTGCTGGGAAGACAGAAGCCTCAGAAATCTCGCGGCTAATCCGCCGAGACAAGACGAAGACCCTGGGAGACTTATTCTTCTCTCTGAGATGCTGCGAATGGGCAGCCTTGTGAAGATTGATTGTAGCCAGAGACATTTCGCGGCTAATCCGCGGAGACAAGCCAAGAGTGGAGCAGACTTCATCGTGTCTTCTGAGACAAGGAGACAGCTGCTTGAAAAGACTTCTCGCGAAGCCCGAGTCTCGCCGTGCCCGAAACAAAGCCAAGGCCAGATGCCAAGGGGCTGGGGTGGGCTGTCTACAATCTAAGCTCAAGGGTCCTGCCTGGGCATCGCCACCCGGAGCCGTTGGCCGCAGAAACTGGTTCACCTCAACGAAGCACATGACAGTCGAAATGCGGCAGTATTTGGCACGAGCTCTACTTGAGGATCCTGGCTGGGTTTCCGGAAACCGTGCCCTCCTTTCTAATTATGCTAAATCATCAGAAATCACACCCACTGGGCATTGGTAAAACAAAGTCGCACAGTCAAATCACACACACGAGTCTTGTGACCCAGACAGACACAGATAAAAGCAACCGCCCCAAGACAGCAAAGCCCAACACAATCAATTCAGGTCCTGCCTGCAAGGCTTGGCAGTGCAGCACGGCAAGCCGAAAGGCACGTAGATCAATGGGCCGGTCCGCCCTCACGTCCAACATGTGACGATCATCTTTGTCCTGGGTAAGACTGTATGCACCACATGAATGAGAACATCACGGCAACTCTGCTAACCGAGTACAAGTAAGTAACTAGGAGCCGATTGCTGCTTTTGTTGTCGGGAGACCAAAGCCACCAGGAGCGAGGCCAAACTGCGAACAACCTGATCCACTCCTTCCACCAATGCAATTGGCCGGTGATGCATCTCCAGCTCCACACACTTTGCAACCTCACACAGCCGACAAAGAGACACAGCCATTACCGATGCTCTCTGATTAATGCACCAAAGACAGCAACTCAAGCACTCCTTGCATTGTTGAGACAGGAAACAGCCATTGCAAACGTCTTCGAATAATTTGGGAGCTCCTCACCAAACTCGCCACGGATTGCACCAGCACGAGCCGTCGTTGCACGATTCAAGTACCTTGGTTAGTGGACTGCATGTTCTTCTCAGTGACTCTGAAGGCAACACTCAAAAGGCCAGCAAGACATTCCGCACGGCTTCAGATAGGTGGCACACTCCTCATATCCGGCTGCTTGCCGATGGCATTCATCACCCGCAACAAGTAGCGGTGGGTGCCACACAACACTGTCGGCTGCCTCAAATGGAAACATTGTCTCCCCACAAGGGTCCAGGTCTGCAGATAAATATTTCCTGAAGAAACAAACCTCCCATGTGAAAGCCAAGCAACACCACATTGTGCCCGAAGGCACCCATTGCCAAGAACGTCTTTTCGCAACCAGTGGCATCCACCGTGGCCTCAGAAGCAAAACTGAACCCAATTTGAAGAATCTGCTGCGGCGCTTGACAAGTCTACTGCTTCGAGACAAGACACCAGCATCGACGGAGAATAAAAAATGCAGCTGCTTCGAGGCTGCTCCGTGACAGTATAAATGCCACAGTTGAAGCACAGCTGCATCAGATTGGCCTCCCATTCCTCAGGCCGTATCTGCAAAGTGAGTCAAAACCATGTGCATGCCAACTTATTCAGTCAAGCTTCGCAGGAGACATCACTTTGGCGAGGCTCCAGAAACCTTCGCCTCGGAGAAGAGACACAGACTTCTACATCCAAGCACCAAGACTTATGAGGTGACATGTGAAATGCAAAGCCGAGACTCCCAGCTTCAGCTGGCACCCGCTTTGGCGATCCCCAGCGAAGCCCTCCTCTGCGAAGTCGCAGCACATAGCCCACACCTCGGATATGCAAAAAAATGACTATGTGCGGCTGAGTGTCTTCTTCTACGGGGAGCCAAGACAAACCAAAAACTGATGAAGACAAGCTGCAGATAACTTTGTCCTGGTAGGTCGCGAAGGTGCTGCAGAGGCTCATCGTCCGGATGTTCAACTCGGACAAGCAGGTATATTGCTTGCTGGAAAACATGATGCAACTGAAACTCGAAGAGACACAGAAGAAGCCAGAGCCAACTGCAGATAAGAAGCATTGTTGCATTCATCGACCACACGATCCTTGCCCAAGCCGTCATAGGTCAGCACGAAATCCAGGTTCCTTCGCGGGTGGTCCCAATTCATATAATCATCATCCAAACACCACCCATGCTCTTCCCGGATGAGCAAATGCAGCCACACCGGAAGCCCACGGCAAATGGGGGAGCTCTCCATGGCTCCTACCTTCAAACCTGCAGCCGGATGCCTGCGAGACCAGAAGTTTCCAAGACCAAAGCTGCAAACTCATTTCTGAGGTCTAGTACTATCTCGTAGAATACAGAGAGTTTAGCCAGCAGGCAAGAGTGAGCAAGCAGGCAAGTCGAGCCAGCATGCAGAGCGAAAGCTTTGATACATGGGAACACCTAAAGCCCTGAATCGCTAAACCCGAAACGCTCAAGCCGTTTTATAGATCTTACTGAACACTCATAGCATCCGTATAGGTAGAGCCCCTGCAGAAGCCTAATGTTCGTCGAGGTGGCAGCATGCTGTGGATGTCTTTGCAGAGTTGGCATCTATGTCGCAAATCAGATCAATCCTCAGTGCTGCTCTCATTCACAGTTTTGACCCACCCTGTCAGGGATTAAAGGGTTTAAAGTTGAGGGTTCATGCACCCCTAAAACCCCAAACCCCGAAACCAGTCTCTGCGATACAGTGTTTTTTCGGGCTGGGGCCGTGAGCTTCCAAAGGCCCGGGGCAACTGTCGTCCAAGAAGGTTCTAGAAGGGGTTCTCTTAGAAGAGTCTACAATGCAAGGGTTTTGCGCTGAGGTCCTACACGGGTTCTATTCATGAGGGTTTGCGTCCGATCAGTCCTGCAAATCGTCTACATGAATGGAGTTTCGTTTCAGGGAGTGCAAAGAGGATGCAGGTGCTGTTAACGACGATGGAAGAAGATGATGAGCTGGCAGTCAAGAAGATGCAAAAGCAACCAAGAACGGCAACAGCTGCGAACAGAAGGATGCATCCCACATGCCATCTCAGCGACATGAAACAACATTGATAGAGCGATTACTAGTTGTGATACCGCGATCATCTTCCAACGGCAACAGCTGTTGCTTTTCTGTTGGTATTCGGAACTCGAAGCAGCAATGAGAGTGACCCATGAGTCTGAGATGCGCGTAAACCCTAACCCATAAGCTCAAGGCCCCAAAACCCAAACCACAAGCTCCCCTCAAGGGTCCATTTACTTAGATTGTATAGACAGGGGCACCCGTAGATTGGCTTCAAGTTGGATGAAAGGAATATTCTACGAGGATACATGGACCGGGCAACCGCAGAACTTCCCTAGGCTCTTCGGTTTTGTGGTTTGGTTTTTGGAGCTTTTGCCATTGGGTTTAGGAGTTTGGGGTTTGGGGTGCTTTCCGCTAGGATCTTCCACGGTTCTACAGCTCATGGTGTCGAGTGCTCTACCCTGTCTGCAGAGTGCAGCAGGCATCGACCGGTTTCCCACTGGGAACAGCTCTACCCAAAGGCCCCAAAGTAGTTCCTTTTTGGGGTTCATATTTAGAATCCTATAAGGTACTCCCAAAAAGGAACTACTTTGGGGCCTCTGGGTAGTGATTCTTCGAGCATTAAGCCTATGTCTAGCGAAGTGGTACTCTGCAGACCCAGACAACGACCAACCCCAGGCCAATGCACCAAACTCGATTCAGGTCACTACGCCCCAGACCTTGATTTTGAACACCTAGAGATATATATATATATATATATAGAGAGAGAGAGAGAGAGAGAGAGACCCGTGCAAACACGTTTTCGAGGATGCTGCGCGTGTCCAATCCAATTCTGTGACACTTGCGGCGGCACTGGATGCCTGTGAGACACTCGGCAAAAGAGAAAACGCTACGCCCAGAGCCTTAAAGCCTACACACTGGAACCTTGCATCCTAAACGTCCTAAACACTTGAACCATAAGCCCTTGAACCCTATGGACCTTTGAGTCCTGACTCCTTGGCAGTTTAGGCACTTTTATTGTATCGAGCTGAGGCTCAACAGTCAAGGATCCCGGCATTTGGCCTTTGTGGGGTTTCAGTTCAGGGTTTAGGCTTGTGGCTTGGCGCCCATTCGCAAGTTTCAGCTGCTAGTTCACCCCAAGGGTCCAGTACCGTTATAGCAATTTAATTATAGGCACTTAGTAGGTATTTGGGTCCCAAGAGTATACACTACACTACTACTTGGACCCTGAGCTTTTCTTGCTGATCCCACGGGAGCAATCCGCGAGACTTCTTGTTGGCTTTCTTCGTGCCGGAAATGCGACGGAAGGGTTTGGCTTGGGACGCTTTGAGGATCAGGGTCGAGGGCTTACCCAAAAGGTCCCAAGTACCTGTATGGTAGAATGTAGGGTTTCTATATTAGGATTCCCTATTACGAGTTGGGGAAGTATCCCCCATAACGGAACCTAGGACCTTATAGGTATATATAGGTCTCTAGCAGGATCCTTTGCAGGAGTGTTTCTCTCATCTGAGGTCGGGGGCCAAAGGGAACCTTGCGGCAGCGACGCTACAATCGACGCGAGGTCGTAGAGCTTTAAGCAGAATTTTCGGAAACTCCCAAATGGCACCCCGAATCAAAGCGCGCCCGCGAGGCTTTGCGCTTCACCTGGCACGCAGTTCCCGCCGCTCCGGGAAGAATCAATGGGGAGGTGCAGAATAAAAGCGGGATTTGGCTATTGCTTGGGTGGATTCGCTGAGATTCCAGAAAGTATTATGATTACTCTTGCTCTAATTATACTTTT
>CAJNDT010006191.1:1313952-1444356 GCA_905221615.1 Symbiodinium sp. CCMP2592 | reverse complement strand
CGCGGGTACGTGGCATCAAATGCATGTGTGACAAAGAATTCACTAATCTTAAACAACTGGTTAACAAAACAACATTCTACTCCATATCAAATCACCAAGGAACCATGCAGGTCGCTGCGTTCGTCCTGGTTCTTGAGAATGAGGGCTTGTCGCAAAGAGGTCCCACTTTTTGCAGCGCCCTCTAGCAACTTCCATATGCTTTTGATGTCCACAGTCTTTTTCAATGGAACACGCTTGCCCAGAAGTGCCCTGCGAGACGTCACAGGCACACCAGCATCATGTACACTCAAGTAGTGCCCAATGACATACACCTGGAGGCCGGCTGACAATGTCTCGGACAGACACTCATGTATGTGCATGAAGGCATTCACGACTGTCTTGGCACATCCATGAGCCTGCCCCGACGGTTGAAGCGCTCTGTGTTTTTTTGCCATGGTTGCAAAGGCGATGATGTCGTAGATGCTAGTTTCAACCTCCTCCCAATCTCGTGGCACTCTGCCTTCAGATTCATCTCGGAGAGATGAAGACAGCGTCCTTGCATTGAACATAGATTCCCCAAGCTGCCGCAAAGATCGGGACGTGTTGCCTGCCAGCGACTTCATCATCCAAGCGGCAAAGCCTGACACCAACCCAGCTGATTGAAGAAACCATGACACTCTGCCTTCATCCAACTGCATGACCAGATGCTCATCACTGATAGTTTCACACACACGTACCATAGCATCATTCAGTTTTCTCTTGTACCATTCCCTGTGGGCGTCTGTCCTTGTGTCGAAGGATGCTTGCAACATGAATCGGGCCAAGGCTGTGGAAGATGCCACATCCTCCTGTACAGCATCAGGGTTTGGCACTCTGCCTTTTTGACTTTGCACATGTTACCCCCAGTTCGCAGCCAAGGGGGTCTTCCTGAGAAGATCACTGAAGAAGTTGTACCATTTGGGGTACTGTCGACGTTCTGAGCCGTTCCTGTTGCTCTCATCGAAAAACAAGTCCAGACGCCACCACAGTTCGCCCTGTGAGAGCCAAGCTGCTCTCGCTGGCAGTTTTGCATCATTTTCCAAGTTAAGCAATTGCCCATCACGGAGCAATAGCATGACCCACAGTTTCAGAAGCATCACCGAAATCCTCCAAAGCAACACTGTACTTGAATCTTACTAAATACTGACACACACCTGCACTTGTGTAACAAGCCCCCGTTCACAACACATTGAATTCTTAAGAAATCAACCCAAAGACTCACGATGACATGTCAGCAGCCACATCATGTCACTCGAACTTGAGACAGGAAACTATCGCAGATGGCACTGAACTGACAACCACATGGAATGATTAACACAGGCCACCGATGCCTGCAACTGGAGGTCGAGACACCAGCCAGGTCATTGCCACCTGCACGACAGCAGCATACGAACTGAGACAATACCGACAACCACATCTGATCACGGAGTGACTGAAGCTCTCTACATTTTCATTGCACAGCTGCACCAGCTCGGATCACTCAGATCCTTCCACGAGGCGGCGAGGATTTTCCTCGGCACCTCGTGGAGGGAACGGCCGGGGTCCAGGGCTCAACCCAGTCCCAACATTGGAAAGCAGAATACCAACAAGACAGAATGTCGAAAGATGAAGCAAGCTCATTTAACTCTAGAGAATTATGGCACTCTGCCTTATTGGCACTCTGCCTTCAGCTACACTTCATGTTGGGACATCCCTCATCATATGAAAGGCCACAGCCTTGCCGAACTCCGGGGTGTACTCCTCTGACACCTGAAGATCTTCAGGACGACCGGTGAACGTCTCACCATCTCGATCAACGCAACCAGCACTTCCTCTGACATGGGAAGGATAGCTGCGCCGCATACCATTGATGTGCTGACAGTTGCTCCACAGTTGAAGCGGTTTCAGGATGGGCTGGCCGAAGGCACCACCATAGGTTTTGACCTTCATAGCCTGGATCATTCCCATGACACGATCGACGAGTGGAATGTCGAACAGCATGCTGGAGCAAGGCTGCTCGATCACAAACCGGTTGTCATTCAAACCCGCGAGCAAAGTCAACAGCAGCGTCACATACATGAAACGATTGCCTTCTTGGCATGCCAGCGATCGCTCAGGTTCTCCCATCCAGTCATTGGCAATGGAGCTTCCAGTACTGTATTTACAGAGTTGGACGAAGGAAGAGCATGGAGTTCCAAACCACAACAGGCCGTGTTTGTGTGTTTGACACACAGCATTGACAGCCAGGCGAAGTCCTCTCACAGAAAGAATTCATGATCTGTGCCGTACCTGATGTCCAAGGCTAGCCCCTGCCAGCCAGCACGGAGCATCTCCCGACTGAGGTTGCCCTGCCCTGCAAAGATCTCCAGGCAGTGGAACCTGGCACTCTGCCTTATGTTCCGCTTCCAATGACAAAAGTTGATGAGGAATCTCATCTGTTTCTTCCATGGCCACGAAGTCATGATGGGAAAAGTTTCTGATAACATTTGTTGCCAGATTGATATCATCCAGAAAAACCCACTGGCTTCAAGAATCACATCATAGTTGCACTCAGGCAGAACTTCATAAGGACCTTCATTATGGAACTCCAGAAGCGACGGGTCAACTTCGCAAAGGCGCAGAACATCCTGTCCTCTCGAAATGGCCAAGAATCTCTTCTCCAGTGCGATGTTTGCATCAAGCTGCCGCCGAATGTCTGCTAACAGTCTTCTTCTTGTTTCAGCCGGGTCATCTGCTGCTGCAGACATGGCACTCCGAATTTCACTGTGCATGGCACTCTGTCCTATCCGCAAGAAAGTGTAACACCTTAACCTCAAGGGTGTTCGAATTAACAACGTAATTGTGAACCAGCACATTCAGCAGTTGACACACTTGTGAGTCTATTGATCCATCACAACACAAGGATGAGACAGACATGATGCAATCACTCGTTGAAATTCACATGTGGCATAGTTGTTGCAGACCATGACTTCATGCTCAAGCAATCAAATACAGCACTGCCAGACCCTCACTCGATTCTCGTTTTTCTGGTACCGCACACAGCAGTCCATCCATCGTCCTCGACGATTCCGAGGCCACCGAGGTGGCAGACACAAGCATTCTTGGCACTCTGCCTTCTGTAAAGTTTCCAAGCTGTCATTGAAAGACATCAACCTTAGGGCCACCAGAAATCTTCAGGTGGCTCACAGTCGGAGGGTGGTTCTGAGGAGATATACCCCGATCGACGACCACGAATGCGAAATCCTCTGCCTTCACCTGCAGAATCATACTGATTTGAGTCTGGGGACGACTGAGCTTCGTCCAGTGCGTCCATCTCCTCATTGTCTGACTCCTCACCTTCCTCCACATCTGAGGGGGCTCCATCATCCGCTGAGCCGCGCTGACTCCAGTCCGGGTCTTCTTCTGAGATGTGCCCATAATCAATACCCAAACGACCCCGCCCTCCAAGCTCACCAAGACGAACATCTCGAACACCTTCCTCAATCACATCTGAGTCTGAGGCGTGAATCT
The DNA here is from genome assembly GCA_905221615.1 of Symbiodinium sp. CCMP2592. Taxonomy (NCBI): domain Eukaryota; class Dinophyceae; order Suessiales; family Symbiodiniaceae; genus Symbiodinium; species Symbiodinium sp. CCMP2592. Next base: position 1,440,849 of record CAJNDT010006191.1, on the reverse strand, counting down.
CACCTTCGGCACGAGCTGGCCCAGTCAACCAGGCATCCGGGCGAGATTCCAAACGAAAAAACATTTGACCACGAACTCCACTTTCGAACTCATCTGGCACTCTGCCTTCCGGCACTCTGCCTTCTGGCACTCTGCCTTCAGTAGCTCCACTGTTGGCATTATTGTTAGGGCCAGGATAGCCATTTTCAGGCATCGGCCTTGGCGGCACTATTGGTGGCGGCGGGTTGTCTGGAGCATTGAAACACATGGCACAAATTCGCCGTCCCAACTGCCGACGTTGCATCTCTTCAGGGGTCAAGTTCTCAAGGGTGACCAGAACAATGCGGCCCTCCCTAACAGTAACCACATCCGGCTCGAAGTTGATCATGATCGGGGTCTCCATAATGTCCAACGCTTCTGCCACAGCTTGGGCAATCTCAAACTCATGTCGCGCAGGGGCGGGAGGTCTTGGGCCAGGTGGGTAAGGTGGCCGATTCACAGGCGTTGGTGGCGGCGGACCCATTTGTGGCCCTGGCACTCTGCCTTCCGCCCCACCACCTTCTTCACCAATGCCATTCACACCGGTTGGCGGCACTCTACGAGGCCGTCGCTTCGGAGTCCTCACCCGGCCGATCCTCCCCGCTGCTGCCGGTTTGGCCTTCGGTTTCGGTGCCATGGTGCTTAACTTTAATATCTTTGATCCAACAAGCTGCAAGCAACTATATGTGTTGGATAGTACGAACAGGTACTAGAAGTTGATTGTCATGTCCGTTTCAATACCACATGCAATAGGTTCCACTGGACGACACAAGCATTTATGCACATGATCATTAGATTAACACATATTTGAAGACAGAGTGCTATTAATAGATGATGTAGTTTAATGTTCGAAAGCAGTATGCCCAATAATAAGTGTATGCATATAATCCATACATATATCTATATGTATGTATGTATGTTATACATATACCTAGGTCTATGTGTAAACTTACCACACACAGTAACGGTTTAGGGTTTAAAAGAGCTTCAGGGTTTTAGGTTTTAAGGAGGTCCATGGTTTAAAGGTACTTCAAGGCAGAGTGCCACCTAGTTTATGCTTAATCATAAGATGTGTTACTACTCGTAGGGATTTGGTTGGGTTAGCTGGACTGTGCCGATTCAATGGGATTCGATATTGTATAACTAGCTCCCAAGATTCAATAAGCTCCAACAAGACTTTTGGGAGGGGATGCTACATGTGTGCAATTGTCTGGTACAGGGTCGGTGTGCCTTCAAAACGTGATGGCCCGAACACTAAGATTCAATAAGATTTTTTCGGGTAGTCCACAATCCTGCAAATGTCTTCTAAGATTCAATAAGATTTTTTGGGCGAGCTGGAGGCTGTGTCCCTTGTAAAACCGATAAGATTCAATCAGATTCAATAAGATTCAATAAGATTCAATAAGATTCAATAAGATTCAATAAGATTCAATAAGATTTTTTCGGGGTAGGCCACAATTGTACAAATGTCTTCTAAGATTCAATAAGATTCAATAAGATTTTTTGGGGCGATCTGGAGTCGTGTCCCTTTTAAAAATGATGGACCAATAAGATTCAATAAGATTCAATAAGATTCAATAAGATTCAATAAGATTCAATAAGATTCAATAAGATTCAATAAGATTTTTCCGGGGCATGCCACAAGTGTCACAAATGTCTTCTAAGATTTTGCAGGGCCTGTGGGGCGGTATGGGGATGGTGTCCCTTCAAAGGCCATATGTTTTTTTAAACACGGATGCACCCCATTGCAGACTTCCGTGGTCCTTTGTTGGGTCCCTCCCAACTGGTGTTCTAGGACAGGTTGGATCCTGCCTTTGGCGCGGATTTGTCCACAGGCATCTGCAGTATCCTTGTGAAATCGACAGACCGCCTGGGATTACAAAGAGACATACATTCCTGATGGCATAATGCAACACAAGGCAACACAATCATGTCAATACATAATGATCATGGAACACATGTTACAACCCATGGCACTCCGCCTTCAGAAACATGTCTGTGACAATGGCATTGCCACACCTCCAAAATTAATAAGACTCGAGGCCACATCACCGACAACACATACACATGAGCCAGTTATTGTGGCACTCTGCCTTGTTACCGAGCCACCTTGTCGACGCAATCAGTCCACCACGGGGTCGTTGACCTCAGGAGCTTCCTCTTCACGAGTGCGGTCGTCAACGAGTTGAGCTTGTATTTCCTGAACGATTGCGTCCACATCATTAGCATCATCTTCGACAGGAACAGGGGCATTGCTTCCCGTGGACCCCCTCGGACCCAAAAAGAACCTTGCCATAGAGGCTGAGCTCGCACACTTGAGAGGGCAAGCGGTGGCCTTGTTCCGCCCGGTCGACTCACAGTATCGATTGATACATTCGCTGTGAAAGAGGTGGCCACACGATAGCGCTTCCAATGCCTGCATTCCAGGGAAGCAACAGAAAAAGACACGTCATGTGAGAGGTACTGTTCTGAGGATTAGTGGAATGTACAAACAGGACAGGCACCACTATCAATGGTTCATTAACCAAAGGCAAACGAAACCAGCCTGCCTGGCCCGGGTGCATCTCCGAATGGCAAATGACACAGAGGTCCTGGTTCCACCGGTTCGCAGGTCTGCTCGACTCATTCGGAGCATCCTCCTCCTCCTCCTCAAAGAAGGCACTGTCGTCGGCCTCGCGCTCGACCTCGGCCTCGACCTCGGCCCCGGCCTCGACCTCGGCCCCGGCCTCGGCCATGACCTCATCATCGACCTCGACTGCGACCTCGTCCTGCGACTCTGTGTTTGGTGCCGTCGCCCTGGCCTTGGACTTGGCCTTGGCTTTCGACTTGCCCTTGGCTTTTGCTTTGGCTTTCGACTTGGGTGTCGCAAAGGGCACAACGGCATTCACGTCAGCACCGGCTGTCGAGTCACTGTTCGTGGAGGTGTCTGGCTCTGGCAACTCAACTGTTTGAGGTGCAGTGGTCACTTCTGCAGGAGGCATGACGATCTCCTGATCGGGCCTGATCTCTGCCTCTGCCGGCGCTAGACCATCGTCATCCATGGCAGGAGCATTCCCATCAACTGGCACTCTGCCTTCCACAACCCTCGGCACTCTGTCTTGTTCACTTCCTGCAGCCTGGCTGCCTTCGGTTGCCTGGCTTGCATTGGAACCCGGAACGGCATGAGGGGAGGCAGGCGGCTGTTGAATCGGCACTCTGCCTTGTTCCCCAGCCGGGCTGCGACCCACAGCCTGGCTTGGATTGGAACTAGGAGCAGTCGTTGGCAAAGGACCAGAACGGACCACGTCTGGCACTCTGCCTTCCGACGGCGGAACCGTTGGCGGGGCAGCTGGAGCAGGACTCGGATTGAAACTGAGACGTCCCTGCGTCTCAGTGGACTGCCTTGCTCTCGCTCTACGCCTGGCATAGGTCGTGACATCCTCGGTCATCCATGTGGACTGCCATCCACACTCCAAGGCAACCCTGTCAACAGAATGCTCAGACATATTCACCCCCAGTCCCAGAACCGGTTTGGCTATGCGGTTCCAACTGCTGCTATCGCAGACGGATTGACGCCTATGGGCATTCTCACATCGCTGACCAAGCAAGCTGTATTTCATATCGACCCTGAGTTCACTGACCTTTGTGGTCGGCTTCAGATTGGTCAATATGAAGAGCAGTTGCAGCGCTGTTTGTTGTGGCAGGTCAGCCGTGACCGCAGCATCCCATGCACTATGAACTCGCTCGAGCAGAGCTTTCACCTTCACCTCAGTCAGTAAGGCTTATCTAGGCTTTGTGGGGGGAGGGTTCAGGGATCATTGCTGACCTTAGGGATACTCTGTTGATTGACAAGCAGCCAGAGGGATCGAACGCAATGTCGTGGCGCTTCTCGGGATTGCATCTGCATCGGTAGTGGACGTTGCCAGCCGATCAATCCCGATCGTTGCTGCTTGCCTTGCTCTGTTCTTCTTGGTTTCCTTACGAATCCTCCTCACTTCTTGGTCTTCTGATTCCGACGAGGAGGAGTCGTTGGCACTCTGCCTTGATTCACCCACAGCAGCCATCTGCTGCTGTTGCTGCATTTGCTGCATCTGCTGCATTTGCTGCATCTGTTGCTGCTGCTGCATCTGTTGCTGCTGTTGCAACATGAAAGGGTTCATCATGGCCAGTGGGTTGTTCATTCCCATTGCTGGGTTCATTGCCCCCGGCATTGGGAACATCATCTGATCACTCACACGAGCGCTCTTCCTCGACTTTCCCATTGCTCTCGGCGACTGTCTCTGGCACTCTGCCTGGAAGCACCACTGCAGCACTAAGGGACTCGATCTTGAACACACATATGTTGATTGCGGCCAGGTCAAGAAATTCTTGCGCATCCACTCACTAGTCACTAGAGTCCGTACACACTACGTGGCATGGTCCCATCAACGGCCAGATAGCAAGCGTTTCAGCTTCCACAACTCACAATCACTTGCATCATGCATTCCAGCCTTGCCATAGTAGCCAACCACCTTGGACGCCAGCACCTGAAAGGTTTTATGGGGCTGTCACAGGAAACCAAGGTTGAACCAATCAATTCACAGGCACAGTAATTAATCCATCGAGTTACTGCCGACATGACTGTATGCATAGGCATCGTCTTTGTTTTCCAAAACGGCAAGCTGAAATGTGCCAGATCAGACGGACCGCAAAAGTGACAACATTCAAACGCCCCAAGAAATGCGATTTCACATTGGCACTCTGCCTTTCCGGCACTCTGCCTAGTGACAGCGACACAAAAATGAATCTGAACAGGCCACACTGTTTGGTGGCACTCTGCCTTAGTCACACCGAGAACTCTCTGGCACTCTGCCTTGTGAAAGTCCCCAGTGCCCAAGGACGAATGGGATGAAGAAGAGGAGGTCCACTAGATGGCTTTGTTTTGGCAACACAATTAATAAACCTACTCGTTCAGCTCAATCATTGACACTGATCAATCCTGAAAGCCATCTGCAGTTACTCCCCAATCAGGAACGAAGTTCGCAGTGGTCTGGTAAACATCCACATACTCTTCATCTTCCGATGGCGGGACATCATCACCCATCTGGCTCACCGCGTCTAGGTCTTCCCCCCTTGCCTTCTGTTCCAGCTTCTTCTGACAATACACAAGCATGGTGTAATTGTAAGCATCCCAAATCTTGCAGGACAAAGGCACAATCCAGCTCTGCAGGTCTTTGGGCTTGAATTTTTCCTTTGAGATGACATCTTCCGTCGTATAAACCTCAACGAGTGTCTTGGAGGCCTCAAACCAGTGCCAGTATGTCAGATTTTTTCCCTTGACTCGATCACGGCCATGTTTTGGCGGAGTGACATTGAACATGCACTGGAGAATCTGCTCAATGACCGCCACCCCAGTTTCCCTCTGAAGCCACAGGTGCCAGTCCCCAGGCTCAGAATTGTTTGGAATCTCCTTCACGTTCTGGTCACACAACAGCTCCCAGACAACCGCAGTTTTCGAGCCCTTCGACCGAAAGTCATTCCACGCCATGTCCTTTCTATCCACTGGCACGTTATTCTTCTCGCATTCTCGGACTGTGATCTCATGGACAGCCATGAGCAGCTGGGTCATGACAGTCGTAGTCTTGCTGTTGAACTTCCGATCGTTGTGCTGGGGGTTGAACGGCTGATCTTGTGGCACCGGTCTCGCCATACGTGCCGATTGGCGAGGCGGCCCACCTTCGAAGTCGTCACCGCCCTGTGACTGCATGGCAGCATTCCCCGCAACGCTCTGAGAGTTTTCTCCTCCTCAGTCTCTGGCTGCAAAAGCTCGGCTGGAACCTTGATCTTGTTTTGACCCCTTGGCACTCTGCCTTGGGGGTCCGTAATTCCGAGGTCCTCCTCCGCTTCCAAGAAAGGCTTCACCTCTCCAGGCACTGGCGCAGTCGCACTCTTGGGGTTTGCGGCAGCCTTCGGGCTCGGGTCCACATTCATAGCCTCCAGCTCGTTCATGACCTTGGCGACGACGGCATCGTGCTCGCTCTCAGTCACCCGGGTCTCCGGTACAGAAGGCATCGGCTCATCTTGCTCCTCTCGGAGATGGTCCCCTAGTACCATTGTTGCTTGGCTGTCACCCTCATCCTCGTCCAAGCGATCCGGGTCGGGCTCCGCCTCCATCTCAAGCGGCGGTTGCTCATCCTGCACCATAACCTCGACAAATTCCATTTCATCGTCCGACGGATCTTGCACAGGCTCCTCCTCTTCCACCACAACATCAACCAAAGTGTCCTCCTCCTCGGCTTCCACCTCCTCCTTGGGGTCCAACCATATTCCTCCCTTCTCCGTCTTCATATGCCGCAAAAAAGCAGGATGAGCTTCGCCTGGACGGCCCTTTCCAACAAGGTGAGTAGGGATATTGGGACGGCCCTTTCCAACAAGTGGCACTAGGGCTGGACGGCCCTTTCCAACAAGGTCAGTAGGGATATTGTCCTCCACTGGCACTCTGCCTTTGTGGCCCTTTCCGGCAGGCTTGCCCTTTTGGGCGAAGTAAGCTGCTTTCCCGATCGGGACGGCGTCGCCCTTGCTTTTCAAGCCCTGGGCCTTTGCCACCCAGGCCGGCTCAGCGCGTCGGCCCTGCGGAACGAAATTGGAGCCTCTTGCCGTATCGTCAGCATACTCGGCAAGTTCCTTGGCGAAATCCTGCTCGTCCATCCTTTGCTTTTCCGTCATTTCAGCAGGAGCACTTGCCGACATAAACTGTGGCTTGGAACCAACAGGCACAGGCTGTCCGTCGCCGAATTTCCTTTTGGCAGGAGGCTGCTTTGCCGGCGGGGGACCCATCGGCTCTGGCACTCTGCCTTGCTTTGCCGGCGGGGGACCCATCGGCTCTGGCACTCTTGGCGGGGGATTCGGCTCGGGATCTGGCACTCTGCCTTGCTTTGCCGGCGGGGGACCCATCGGCTCTGGCACTCTGCCTTGCTTTGCCGGCGGGGGACCCATCGGCTCTGGCACTCTTGGCCGGGAATTCGGCTCGGGATTCGGCTCATCGTCATGCCAGGCATCGTATTCGTCCTGGATGACGGGCATTCTGGCCGTTCTGCCCCAGCGATGTTGCTGCTGCTGGTGGCCAGGAGGAGGATGAGCTGGTTGCACCGGGCCCCTGCCAGGAGGAGGATGATCTGGTTGCACCGGCCCCCTGCCAGGAGGAGGATGATCTGGTTGCACCCTGCCAGGAGGAAGTGGTTCCCACTCCTGCTGCCAAGGGTGATCAGGCAGAGGCCCAGCATTTCGCAGCGGTCTTACTGGCACCTGCCACGGAGCAGGAGGCCTCGCCTTTTGCTGAGGCGGTTTATGCAAAGGCGGGCGGGCCCCCCTGGGAGGAGTCCCATCAGGATGATGTATTGCTTTGCCTTTGCCTGGCACTCTGCCTTCTACTGGCACTCCTCCTTTCATCCCTTTGGCTTTTGCAGTCGCAGATCCAGGGGGATCCCAGGGAGGTGTCGAATCCCAACACTGAGGTGTTGGCGGAGGATTCGGCGGCGCAAGTGCCTGCGGCTGCATTCTGCTCATTACTGCCCTTGTTGCCTCGACCCTCATTTGCTGGCATTGTTGCATCAAGTCCAGACCCTGCTGGAACTTTGCTTCCAGATTCTTGCACAACTTGTACAGATCGTACACCATTTCACCAACTCTCCACTTATTCGGTCCATAGTCCGTTTTGAATTTTTCGCCAGCGGCAAGCATCTTCTTCCAGACCTGTGACGCGTACTCGGAGACGGTGGCGCTGTGGTTTGAGGGAATTTGCCACAAGCTCAGAAAGCAGTTGAGGTGACCCTTCATCTTTTTTGCGGGAACATCATTAATTGGTAGGCAACCGGAGCAGTCCACCAAGGCAAACGTCAAATTCTCCGCCCCCACTGGCACTCTGCCTTTGTGGTCCGGCACTCTGCCTCCCATGACAGTAATGTTATTCTCATGGAGGTCCCCCAGAAGACTCCCTTCCTGCCTAAGGGTATGCATTTGTAGCTTCAAGACAAACTTGAACAGCTTGAAGAGGATCAGCATGGTCTCTTTCTCTGGGAACTTGCTTGGGTCGGAAAACCTCTGGTTGAGGAAGGCTCCCACAGTCGTCCCGTTGCCTTTGGCTTCTGTGACGATCACCGATTTTCTCATCCGCGGTGCCACTACGCCCGAGGCATGGGTGACCAAGGTTTTCAAGTCGAAAGCGAGCGGGACAGGAAACGATTGCCAGTGGGTTGTGAACATTCGAGATTGCAGAAAACGCCAGTCAAATTGGTTTCCACACTCTTTTTCATCCTTTGCGAGTGGCCTGTGCAGCTTGACACAGAGGTGCACCTGATCTGTCGGATGATGGAAGTCCAGAGCATCTTCAGGAATAGAATCCACCAGTCTCAGGGCCTCTGCTGCGACTGTCGAGGCTTTGAGGACTTCGGCACTCTGCCTTTCAGACCGAGGAATCCTGACCTCGCGCAGAAGCTTCAGAATGTCGATGACCCACGGCTGTGGGATCCTCGCAATCATTGAGTCCCGATTCATTCCATGACCGATGTATTTCCATTCACACTTGCACTGTTTGAATCCTTTCCCGCCTCTCACGCGGAATTGCAGGCGGACCTCACCGAAGGCTGTGACATAGTATTCTAGAGGTTTTTTGATCGGCCAGGGATAATTCGGACCCATCTGCAAGGATCCATCCAGCTGTTGTTCGTAAAACTCACAGGTGATGTTGCCGGCTCGCACATTGGCCCAAAACGTCTGACCAAGCGGACTCGTATGCACAGGCGCTGTCATCCTGCGGCACTCTGCCTTGTCCAGCCAGATTGCGGCACTCTGCCTTGTCCAGCCAGATGCAGGCACTCAGCCTTCTCAGTCCAGCTCAAGGCACTCTGCAAAGAATGGCGAGGCGGCACTCTGCCTTATAATGTCGAAATGATATACTACCTCTGACGTCAATGTGTTGTTAGATTATAGTTACTAGTATTTGACACAATTTAAATTATATCAACTATATTTTGATATTATGCTCACATTGACATTAAATATCATGCATATGCCATCATTCAAGGACCACGACTCACTTCACTTTGAGCAACTCCATCGACAGAATAATCATGACATGACACTTTTATTGAAGCAGCAGCTACACGGAGTTTAACTTAATTGAGGGGCCAGACAGACTCAGCATGATCGGGAGCTTAGCACACGAATGAAACCTAATTCAAGGGCTGTGTTGATATTCAAATCTGCCATATGCCATGATTCAAGGACCACTGCAGCAACATTTGAAACCTGAGCAACCATCATAAGCCATAGGCAAAACAATCATGACATGACACTTCAGAAGCCCGAGAATGCTAAGTTGAATTTGGCAACGCAGAAGCAGCATGATCGGAAGCTAAGAACAGCACCGATGACCAGCAATCCTGGGGTCTGGAGACGCCAGCTGACGGCCAAACCTTGCATGGTCACTTTCATTCATACTCAGACTCTCTCAGCACAGTCGCAAACCCAACACATCCAACAGAACTCAGAAGTGCTCGGTCTTCAGAAGTCTCAGCACTCACAGTTTTGCTTCTGCAGCAAGCAATGCTCTTCTGGAGGCACTACTCTGACAGCGACGAGGCCTTCTCCAAAACACTCACAACTTTGATCATGACTTGTTGGTTTGCCTGCACCACAAACAAATAACCTGTTGCTGTGCGAAAGGCAGGCAGAAGTCCACATGAGCAGACATCGGCACTGAAAAACTTGAGAAGAGTCAGTCGACGAAGCCTGACCCACCTGGCACTCTGCCTTCGTCACTGTCCTGGCCTGTAAATTAAATTGATGTTGGAATTTGCCACTCACTGAATGGTCCAATTCTGGGCACTCTGCCTTTGGCACTCTGCCTTTTAAGGCACTCTGCCCTTCTTTTTTCTCACGATTCGCCGTCCATCATCAGGATGTTTTCTTGCACAATAGCAGGCTCGAACTCGTTGTAATCCTCCTCATCGTCCACACGCTCTTCATTCCAGGCCTCCGGATCATCTTCGTCGTAACCGAATCTCACCATGGTCGTGGTCCACAAGAGTTGCTCACCTTCGCGGACTTCCCCTTCCCACAGCGTCAAATTCTCAGCCCCCCGCGCCCAGCCCTGATGACAGGCATAGAGCCATCTTCTCTCCGTCATCACTTGCATGCCTGCACCGGTGAGCTCCAGCTTCAGGTAAAGTGGCGGTGCCTGTTTATCGATCCTGAACTGAGATCATGTTGAAGTTGCTACTTGATTCTAGTCAGTTTTAATTATTAAGATCCGTAGATATAAGATAATAAATAAATGTAGCGTCGAAGCATGGCTTGCATCTGAGTGGCCATCTAATGCTGTCTGGCCACCATTGGTAGCGTTCAAGGGCCAACTGGGCCGTGGGGCGCAAGGACCAGTGCGGATGGTTTTTGGTCTCCGAGGAACCGGGTTGCGCCCAAGCGCTGATGCCGTTCCCTTTCAAGAAGTCCCAGCGAATCTGCAGGGAGACATCCAGTCAAGCAGTAAGAAACAGTCACAATCAACACATGCTATGATTATCATCAAACACACTGCCCACTGCCTGCCAAACGTCCTCCACGCACATGAAGTATGTGTGAAGGGTCTGGTTGGGGTCTTGCATCGGGGTCTTGCCCTTCTTTCCCTTGCCCTTGCCAAGATCGCCCTTGCTCGCGCTGGCACTCTGCCCTGTGGCACTCTGCCCTGTGGCAGTCTGCCCTGGCTTTCCTGCTCCCTTCCCGACCTGACTTGTTCTTTGGGCTTGAGCGTTGTTCAATGAGTTGGTCAGCTGCCAATTTGAAAACTCTTGCAGCTGAGTGCGGTGGCGGCCTGCCCCTGTGTTTTCCATGGCGGATAATGACTTGCCCACTGCACAATTGGGACAAGGGCACTCTGCCTTACCTGAACCAGACTGCTGCAACAGCACAAGTAGGCAAAAATGAGCACTCATTACAATCACCGGAGACTGACTGTTAAAGTCACATTTGCACCCACTGAGTCGCCGGCTGGATTCACTCATCCAATCGCCCCAGCGGCCCTGATCACCATGTCGGCACAACCGACAAAGGAACTGACAGTTTCCACAACCGAGACGGGCATGATCTCACTTTCTTTTTAAGCTCAGTCAGTAACACCGGCAGCCAGGTTTAAACGCACGAATTAAGCTGTGACTGCCAGCTGAAAGTGGGAATGTAACTATTAGCCTTTTCAAGGTAAGGACTGTGTTTCACTTCCAGCCAGCAGTCCAGTGTCGGGTCCAGGACTCTCTGGCTGGGCCAGTGTCGGGACACAAATTTCGACGGCTCAGAATCATTCATTGGAGCAGAACTGTTTGACCATGGACTTCGGGTTCAGTGTCGATGATCAACTGTACGTGTGCAGCTCATCCTGCATTTCCAGCAGTGCTTCAATCATGTACTCACGATCCCGGAATGGAGCATAGTAGGCTCGGTGGTTGATCCACCTGACAATGGCTTGTTCCATGGTCATCGAGGCAAAGGCCATGACTAGGACACAATAAGCAGCACAGGTCCTGTTAATGCCACCGTAGCAATGGACAAGCACACGAATTGGCCTCTTCTTGCCTCCACGCTTCCGACCACCTCCCTGAAGCTTCATCGCCTCCAACAAAGCAAGAGCATTACCGAGCTCACCAGGGAATGTCTCATCGGCCACCTTCAAGGCACTCTGCCTTCCATCGGCACTCTGCCTTCCATCAGCGGCTCTTCCGAACAGGCTGCCCATGTCACTTCCCTTGCTGAAGCCCTTGTCATAGGAGCAGCCATAGCCAAATGAGCCCTTCGTCGATGCCTTCTGGCTTTGCATGTGATTGGAAACCTGACAGGGGCCGCTGTAGCCCTTGCTGATTGTCTTGCCCTTGCCCCTGCCGCCATTGGCCTTGCCCATCATTTTGCCCTTGATGGCACTCTGCCTTTGACTCTGGCTGAACTCCTCTGCTGAGCGCTGCCAGCACATCATAATCTTTCTGAAATCTGAAATGAGGCGGCGCCAAATGGTCTTGAACTCATGACTTCTTTGTTCAGCATCAAAGTCATTGGCATGTGTTTGATCCCAGCCACCATACCGAAGATGTGCAGTGCCAAACGGTCCACAATTCGCCAAATACTGATACCAGTCCCATGGCTCAAAATTCCGAGGTCTGTCATCTGCATTCATAGAGATGACAATGTCAGGCTTGACCCGGAGCTGGTCATATCGGATCGGGCAACCAATACTGCCAACAAACAGTTGCCACTGGGGATGGTCGTAAATCAAAACATCATCCATGGGCCACGTCTCGACATCATGCTGGCATGGCCGAGGTGGCGGGATCGACCCAGGCAGCACATCTGTCTGGCCGGTCCATGCTTTGTACAACTTCATATCCATATCTCCGAAATCTGAGATGGCCTCAACTGCCAATTTGATTCGTTGATCCAATTGTGCAGCCCTTTGGATCTTTCGGAGCCCGGTGGTATAGTCGGCAGCTGATCTGCCACAGTGTAAACAATTCCACCGAAGTTGTTGCACGGCTTCGTTCCAGTAATCACTGCCAAGGTCAATGTGATTGGCCTGATTCTGATGGTCAGCAGCAGAAGTCTGGCACTCTGCCTCGGAACTCCCTGAGCACCTTGAAACGGTCGTCGGCATCACTGCTTTCATCGAGCACCCAATTGTCCAACGATTAAAACATTAACAGTGACTAATGCATCACTATACAGTACATTAACCAATGATATGTAACATTGTGTTACTACTGTTACATCAGTATGAATGAATCACTTGATTATCTGGCCGGCAGATGTCGATCATGTATGGTGCAAGGCAACTCACTGACAGACTATGCAGGCAGGCAGGCAGGCAGCCAGCCTCGGAGACAGCAGGGTCCTGAGGACGTCACTGCCACCCGGCACTGTGTAGTCAGCATGTCATGCTGGGTAACCTTTTGGAATCCAAGTTGCGCACACTACCGCTGAGGTCTCCAATCGGACAGTCTAGCTCTGCTGGCTAGATCGTCGAATTCAAAATCCTCTAAGCACACGCAAACCCGGCACTCTGCCTTCCCCAACATCCGTAATGCGGTCTCGGAGGCTGTACAAACACGATGAATCACTGATTCATCATTGACGACAGAGCTTCGTCTCGCACGTCATTGTAATATAAAATTCCTGGCACTCTGCCTTCACTGTAATCCTGCATAAATCTCGGAAAGAGTACGTGCAGGATCATATCATTGATATGCCAGTCTACTTGCAAGACATGCCCACGCTCTTCAGAATTCAGAAAGAACCACAATGTCGAAAAGGACTCCTCTAGCAGCGCGTCGAAATAAATCACATAATCATCGTAGTCACTGTCCATGATCGAGGCCACAGTGCTTGCACGCTCATCGGCAACCAGAATCCAGTCCGAGTCCAGAGACTCACTGTCACTGCACGACATCGACGACATCTGCCGGCTTGCAGGGGGGCCTACTACGACTTAGACTAGAGACAGAGCAGGTCGTCGGCATCACTGCTTTCATCGAGCACACAATTGTCCAACGATTAAAACATTAACAGTGACTAATGCATCACTATATAGTACATTAATCAATGATATGTAACATTTTGTTACTACTGTTACATCAGTATGCATGAATCGCTTGATTCTCTGGCCGGCAGATGTCGATCATGTATGGTGCAAGTCAACTCACTGACAGACTATGCAGGCAGGCAGCCAGCCTCGGAGACAGCAGGGTCCTGAGGACATCACTGCCACCCGGCACTGTGTAGTCAGCATGTCATGCTGGGTAACCGTTTTGAATCCAAGTTGCGCACACTACCGCTGAGGTCTCAAATCGGACAGTCTAGCTCTGCTGGCTAGATCGTCGAATTCAAAATCCCCTAAACACACGCAAACCCGGCACTCTGCCTTCCCCAAGATCCGTGATACTGTCGCGGAGGCTGTACAAACACGACAAATCATTGATTCAGTGACGACAGCCATTCGTCTGTCACATTGAAATATAAAATTCCTGGCACTCTGCCTTGCCTAAAATCCCGCAAAAGTCTCGGAAACAGTACGAACATGATCTGTTCATTGATATGGAAGGCTGCTCGAAAGACTTGCCCACGCTCTTTAGAATCCAGAAACATCCACAATGTCGAAAAGGACTCCTCTAGCATCTCGTCGAACGGAATCACATAATCATCGTCGTCAGCACTGTCCGCGACCGAGCCCGCAGTACTTGCACCCTCATCGTCAACCAGAACCCAGTCCGAGCCCACAGACTCACTGTCACTCCACGACATCGACGACATCTGCCGGCTTGCAGGGGGGCCTACTACGACTTAGACTAGAGACAGAGCAGCTGTAACACGACTATAGTAGATTACGCAGGGCAACAGCGAGCACAACTGCTGCAGCGGCAAGTTGCGTTACATGACACGCTCACTGACTATGCAAGGCAGCTTGTCCTCTGCGATGGCAGCATGTCCTCGGGATCCTCGTCATGAGCCTCGGTGCCAGGACTGTACCATAATAATGGAAGTAGCTGAAGCAAGCTGATGCTGAGATCCCAGCAGTTGGCATCCACTTCTCGATGGGCTGGAAGCCGATGAAGACCGATGGGAGAGAAGGAAATGGAAGAGAAGGCGTTCACTAGGCTTGGATTCAAACCGAACACTTAGACCTGGCCAACGGTGTGGGGAGCAACCCCGATGGGGCAGGGACTTAAGTAAGGCAACCTCGAGAGGCTCGACTGGCACTCTGCCTCTGTCGATCCAAGTCGCAAGGCTCCCTAACTAACGTGACAAGCATGGATGGCCTCCCCTCCTGGTTGGGAGAAAAATAAAAAAGCCACAACCACTGGACCACCCCACCCGGCACTTTAGCCCATGTGCCCGGGTGTCATATGCCACTGCCCTGGCACGTTGGCCCCAAGGCGGTCCAGGTACCATCGACAACACCTGACACCCGGCCAACGGTGTCCACGAACCGAGATGGGCAGTCGATCCGTGTGGGTAAGGTGGCACTCTGCCTCTGTCGATCCAAGTCGCAAGGCTCCCTAACTAACGTGACAAGCATGGATGGCCTCCCCTCCTGGTTGGGAGAACAAATCAAGCCGCAACCACTGGACCACCCCACCCGGCACTTTAGCCCATGTGCCCGGGTGTCATATGCCACTGCCCTGGCACGTTGGCCCCAAGGCGGTCCAGGTACCATCGACTCAGCACCTGACACCCGGCCAACGGTGTCCACGAACCGAGATGGGCAGTCGATCCGTGTGGGTAAGGGCAAGGTCTCAAGGCAAGTCAACATGTCACTACGGCCTCCCTTCTTTGTTCAATCACAACCAAAACTATTTAAAAGGATTAAATATTAACTTCAACAACAAATAAAACAACAAATTTGTGTGACATACAGCAGCAGGAAACCAGGTAGAACAACAGGAAGCCATTTGACTCAATCCGAAACAACAACTCATAATTCACAAACATGTTTTTTTTACACCAAAAATAAAAATAGAAGAATTTTAAAAACTGTAAAACACAAACAAATTATTAAAAAAACTTTTAAATACAAAACAACACTTTTAAATACAAAAAAAAACTTTTAAACACAAATAAAGCCAACCACATACAAAAATAAGATTTTGGGTTCCTTTCATATAAGCCTTGTTGATCTAAACCCTGTGGTTCTGGTTCGGCGCAAAGGGTTAAGGATTGGTGTCTCTCCAGACACACACTTGTCTCTCCAGACATTTTTTCGGCGGGGTCAGGGTCCTGGGTCCTCGGGGTCATCCTGGTTCTTCTTCTGCTTCTTTCCTTCTGGGCCATCCTTGGCGCTTTAGGGGGGTTCGCACAAAAATTGTCTATCCAGACAATGAAGCCACTTGTCTTTCCAGACATTATATTTCCAAACAAACACAACAATTAACCATCTAAAACAAAGGCTCCTGGTCCTTCTGCGGCGGCGGTGGCGGCGGGGGATCCTTCTTGTCGTCCTTCTTGTGCGGGGCATCCTGCAGGGTTTAACTCATGTACTATATGTCTTTCCAGACACTACATTCTGTATATAAACACAAAAACAATATAAAGCCCAGGCTCCTTCTCGCCGGTCTGATCCCCCTGCCAGTCCTCATCCCGGTACGACGATCCTCCCCACTGCGAGCCTCCCCAGGACCACCAGTCCCAGCCCTGGTTCCAGGACCACGTCTCATCACCCGGCGGAGCGGCACCATCATCTCCATCTCCCTGGCCACCACCTCGATCACCATCTCCACCATGGCCACCATGCGTACCATCTCCACTTCCCTTGCCACCATCTCCACCATGGCCACCATGCGTACCATCTCCACCTCCCTTGCCGCCATCATGGCCACCATCATCTCCACCTCCTCGGTGATCCACGTCTCCACTTCCTCTCCCAGGTGTGCTCGGTCCTCCGAAAAAGACTTTTGGGCTTTAGGGTTTAAGGTTCTCTATGGTTTTTCTGTTACGGTGTTCAGGGCCGGGGTTTCGGGCTTAATGGGGTTGTAAGAGCTCAAGGGGATAGGATTTCAAAATTGTCATCAGCTAGGGTCCTTGGGGGCCATCATCATCTTCTTCTTCTGCAACCACCCTCTTGGCGAGGTAGTGCATGGACTGGTCGTAGGTCTTGAGGGTGGAGACACTGACAGGGATTCAGGGTTTAGGGTTCAGGGTTCAGGGTTTTGGGTTCGGGGTTTAGGTTTCAGGGTGTAGGGTTCAGGGTGTTGGGTTTAGGGTCTAGGGTTTCGGCGCTTTTACTGGGTTTCAGGGTCTTGGTTCTCACGTGTCTCTCCAGACACTCAAACTGTCTGTCCAGACATTCTCTATGCAGCTGAGGAGCTCAAAAACTCTCCTCAAAAAGGGCCGGTGGGCCTCGTTGCTTCCCGGCTCCATCCTCGACACCTTTCTCGCCATCGCCTCGATGAGGCCCATGAACTGCCTCAGCTTTGTCATGGCTGTGTCTCTCCAGACACGAAAGCTACACCTATCTGTGTCTCTCCAGACCTAGACACTGGGAAAGCTACACCTAGGGCTTCACGGTTCTCGTGTCTATCCAGACACTAAAATAATTAATGCCAAGGGTCTCGAAGTTGATGTCAGGGGAGTATTCCATCCAGATCATCCGCCAGTTCTCTCGCCAGAGTCTGCTGCTCGTGCCGCTGTTCCTCAGCTGCAGGGTTTATATATGGGTTTGGGGGTTTAGCAGGGTTTAGGGGTTTAGGGGTACTTAAAGTTCTGCGAAGTTTCTCTGCCCGGATATTCGGGACATCATCCTTCGTCTTGCCCTTGCCGATGTCGCGGTCACGTCCCTGTCAATCCAGACACTCGATCATCTCATGTGTCTGTCCAGACACGTGCTGCATGTCTGTCCAGACATTCAAAACAACAAGCAGGAGCCTTCCGGTCGCCCTTGTGGTCGCCTTTCTGGCCGCCCTTGTAGCCGCCCTTCTCCATGGCAGCACGGTTGGGCTTCAGGGCGGGGCTCGATGGATCTCGAGCCGGAATATCACATATTCCAAGTCATATTGTCATGCCAGCACGTGCTTCCATTCATGTCTGTCCAGACATTCTGCGATGCATTTAGTGTCTTTCCAGACAAGCAAACTTGAAGTGTCTCTCCAGACACTGCAACTTGAAAGTGTCTCTCCAGACACTGAAACTTGAAAGTGTCTCTCCAGACACTCAAACTTGAAAGTGTCTCTCCAGACACTCAAACTTGAAGTGTCTGTCCAGACACTGAAACTTGAAGTGTCTGTCCAGACATTCAAACTTGATGTGTCTCTCCAGACACTGAAACTTGAAAGTGTCTGTCCAGACACTGCAACTTCAAAGTGTCTGTCCAGACATTGGAACCTGAAGTGTCTGTCCAGACACTGAAACTTGAAGTGTCTGTCCAGACAATGAAACTCGAAGTGTCTGTCCAGACATCACAGCAATCAAATCAAACCTATGAAAAAGAACCAGTCACTGCCACAGCACTGCACCAAAACCTCTCTTTTCACACCGCAGCGATCAGCGTCCTACAACTTCGCTTTGGCCGCCAGCACCTCCTTCAAGTCCGTGCCAGCCTGGAGCATCTTGATGAGCTTGGTCGCCTGGATCTTGTTCTTCGCTTCGGAGAACTTGGAGATCTGAAACAGCTGTCGCCCTCCTCTGACACGGACTGCCCAGCGACCTTCCTTGTAAGGCATGAGGATCACATCCTTGAAGACTCCGGAGTGGATTCTCGGCGGCATCTTTCTTGCGGCGGCGGGCTTTTTCAAGACTTTCTTTTCTTTCTGCTTTGCCTTCTCCTCCGTCTCGTCTTTGCACTTCTTTTTCTCCTGCTTCACCAGCGTTTTGATACTTTTCTTTCTCGAAGGGATAGGCGACACAGCTTCTGCCTCTTCTCTGAGCTTGTCCTTCTTCTTGTCCTTCTTCGGGGTGAGCGGCACCTCCAAGTCCAGGAGCTCCGCTGTGTCCATGCTGTCGTCCGAGGCCATGTCCGGTGCAGCAGCAAGCTTCTGCAGAGTCTCCTCATCCGAAGATGTGGCCTTCGCCTTCTTCACCTTCTTCACCTTCGTGTCCTCTGAGGATCCCTGTGCTCGCTGTTTTGCTTTCTCTTTCTTCAAGACCTTCTTGACCTTCTTCAGCTTCTTGTTGCCAGACTTCACGGTGTACTTCTTGTCCTCGTACTCGCCGTACTCGAGGGCACCGTTTTCTATCATCTGCTTGATCGACGTCAGCTTCTGCACCTGCGAGTTAGTCAAGTTCTTCGAGGCCTCCTGGAACCGCTTCTCATCTCGCAACCTCCTGGCATGGCTGCAAAGCGTCATGGTCCAGTCGGCGTACTTCCCAGCCAAGTGCGGCCCCACTGCCACAGGGTGCGAGCTCTTCAGTGCCGGGAAGTTCTGGAGGAGCTTCTGGTACGTGGCCTTGAGATCTGCGTACTTGAAGATCAAGAGCGGCTGGCAGTTCACCAAGGCATCGAGCAGGCTCTCCAGCTGGGCCATGTCTGCACCACTGCATGCCTGGGTTCGCCGCAGTGTCTGGTACCCGTGGAAGCTCAGGTGCTCCTGCTCCCTCACGAGCTTCGCCAGCTTGTCGTAGAGGTGCTCCAGGTCGGTGTCCGGGGTCGCCGGTCTTCTGGCGCCTCCCTTGCCCATGGCTCAGAAGTCCTATAGGTTCTAAAGTGTAGAGGGCGCCTCTACTCTACTTTTCTCGAAGCTTCAAAAACTTGCAGGGTCCATTTACATGCTTTCATTGCTGTGCAACTCGTGTCTGTCCAGACATTCTTTCTGTCGTCAACATACTGATCCTTTCCAGACACGAAAGCCACACAGCTGCACGACACGTGCAAATAATGTTTTTACATTTGAGCTTCTATCACCATGCATCGATGCTCTCTTGGCACCCGATTGCTTCTAGACAACAAAACTTTCAAAGCTCTGCACCCTCACTGGCTGTTCTCTGGCTCTTGGCTGTTCTCCGGCTCTTCGTTCTGGTCCAGCACATCCAGGCCTCCCATCACCTCGGTTTCAGCCTCCACGTCGGTCTCCATCTCGTCCGGGTTCTGGATCGGCGGTGCCAGCTGCGACAGCACGGCGGCCAAGTCCGTTGCGAACTGCACGAAAGTTCGCAGATTCGCGATCTGCAAAGCTCGAGCCCTGGCCTTCTTTCTCTCGGCAGCAGGGGGTGTCTCGAGCTCCTGTGCTCCTCGCTTCTTGTTCCTCGGAGGAGTCTCCATGGCGAGCTTTCGTGCCGAGGTGCTAGAGCTTGAGCCTATACTAATACATATATTTCACACATGTAGCTCACATCTTCTCCAAACACTGCATCCTGATTCTGCCTTTCCAGGCACCGAATCTATAGATTTCTTGTCTTTCCAGACAGAACAATAACACCCTGCCTTTCCAGGCGAATCTATAGATTTCTTGTCTCTCCAGACAGAACAATAACATCCTGCCTTTCCAGGCACCGAATCTATAGATTTCTTGTCTCTCCAGACAGAACAATAACATCCTGCCTTTCCAGGCACCGAATCTATAGATTTCTTGTCTCTCCAGACAGAACAATAACATCCTGCCTTTCCAGGCTCTTATAAACCTGCCATATATATATATATATACATATATATATATATATATATACATATATATATATAGAGGACATTTTTGGTCGCCTGTAAAATCAATAGAAATTTTCTTGGCTAGCATAAAAATCAATAGAAAAATCAAGCGTGGAACCAATAGAAAAATCAATCGCGGAAGTGGGTTAAAATCAATAGATCCTCATTTTCCCGATATTGATTTTCAGCTCGAAAAGTCTGTTTTCAATAGAAGATTGAAAAGACTAAAAAATCAATAGATCGATTGATTTGAACCTATATCGGAGCATATGGGTTCCCTGTATTTCTTTGCGGTGACTTCCAAGAGGAGCCGGGCGCTTACCCCCCAATCCAGTCTGCCATGTTGGCTGGTGAATGGGCTGATTTGTATTCAAACCAGCAATCATCCCTGGGATTACCTGTTGAAGCTTCATTTGCGAAGTCCGGGTGGAAATCAGGTTACGGTTTAGGTTCCGGTAAGACCCGTATTGATTACGTTCTGAGCAATCGCAAAGCGTCTTGCTTGTTTCAATCTGTTCGATACGTTAGGGGATGTTCTTTCCCAGGACATACACCGGTTCTTTGTTCTCTTAACGTCAACATCCTCTCTGAACCAGTATGGGTTTTGAAACCCCACCCAAAATGGGTTTTGCCCGACAAACCTACTTCTGACGAAGAATGGGCTCGTAGAGAGTCTTTGTGCCAACCTGTGTTTGAGCTCCACGCTGATGCGCTGTTAGAGGCCGCTTCGAAATCTGATGTAGAAAATACTTGGAATCTAGCATGCCGCATCGCTACTGAAATGTTAAACCACATCTCCCAACAAGTAGTTCCTTCGACGCGCGGCAGCCTTCCTGGCTTTCGCAAAGTCCCATTGTGTCAAGACGAATCGAAACCTTGCAAGTTCTCCAAGGCCCATAAGATCGCCCGCTGCAAAAGGTTACTGAGGGAGTTATTGTTTAAAGCATCGCATTGGCAAAGTCCTGACCGTGAGGACTGGCATAGGGATTTGCATCGTACTGTCCGGAACCTTTGTTCTCTTCTCGTCCAGTTAGAGGTTTCCGGCACCGTCAACCCGTCCAGTCCCTCCCAACTCTCGGATTCCTGCAATCAGATTCTGTTGTATATGCGTAAGTATGAAGACGATCTTCTTCGATCCGATAAAGAGGATAGACTACGAGCCTGGAAAAAGAAGTTACAAATCTCCTCTAGGAGTGATAAGAAAGAGGTACATCGTTGGCTTAAAGGGTTTGGATCTGGTCCCCCTAAATTCTTTAAGCTTCCCGATGGTAGCTTCACCGCCTCCCCCAACGTCATGCTGAATATGATCGAAGATCATATGCAAGATATTTACAGTCATCATGCGGATGTTGATCCTGTTGATGCCTTGGAACAGTTTATGGCGAAATATGGGGATAGGGTCGAGTCTATCAAAGTTGATGCTGACTTACCCCAACTCAATCACAATGACTTGTTTAAGTTATTTCAGAAGCGTAGTGCAGATAAAGCTTCCGGTCTGGATGGATGGACAACCCGAGAATTACTTCAGCTCCCCCCGGTAGGATGGATTGGGTTTTGTTTATCTATGCAGATCGCGGAAGCTGTAGGCTCATGGCCCCAAGTGTTGCGAATGATTTCGGTCACCAACATTGCAAAAAAGACGGTAGTTTCTTCACCCGAGGACACACGCAGTATTGGTATTTCGTCTGCAATATACTCTACTTGGTCTTCCCTTCGGTTTAAGCAGCTAGGGTATTGGATGAATCGGGTCTGTCCCATCAACTTATTGGGTGGTTTGGCTGGCCGTTCCGCCGATCTTAACGAATTGGAATTATCTCTTGAACTACATGATCCATCCTCATACGACGAGCTCGTTGCGGTGTTTCTTGATCGGTGGAAATGTTTCGACCTTGTATTGCCGCACGTCGCTATGAACATAGCGGGTAGTTTGGGCCTGCCACAGCAAGTTGTTAGAGCTACGCTAGGCTTTTACCACAACCAAGTCAAGTTTTTTAAATTGGGCACCTTTTTTGGTAAGAAGGTGTTATGTACTAATTCTGCTGTCCAGGGTTGCTCTATGTCTGTATTGATGATTAATTGCATGTTCGCAGTGCTCTCTTCGTACATGACACAAGCATGCCCATCAATCAAGTTTAGCACTTTCCTTGACGATTCCAAGATTTGGACCCGCAGTAACGACATTAATGGCTTGGTTGAAGCGTTCCAGGCAATAGAGGACTTTGACACAAGCGTTGGTCAAGCGTTGAATGTTGACAAGACCATTATTGCCACACGTAGGAAGAAAAAAGCACAACAGTTTTTACTCAAAGTCGGTAGAGCTTGTAAGTTTAAGAGAAATGCCAAGTCGCTAGGGTTTAGTCATCAGTTTGGCAAGAAACGTTCACCCTGTTTTCAAGATGAGCGAGTTTCTAAAGCCAAATCTACTATGTCCCGAATCGCACAGCTTCCCCTCGACCCCACTGCTAAAGCCGTTCATGTCCATGCTAATGGCCATAGTAAGTGGGTTCATGGATCCGAAATCCAGGGTCCATCCGCTAAAGCTTTACGTGGTTTGAGAACCGCTACTGCGAAAGTTTTCCATAATAAGCGGAATTCCATGAGGTGTCCTTTCATGCTATTTGCAACTTTGCATGATCCATGGCTTGACCCTTTCGCAAAATGGGTACAATTCGTCATGCTGAAGCTTCGACGTTTCTCGTATCTGCACCCTGACTTGGTTCGTGAGATTCTCACACGCGTTCGTAACAGTACGGCCCCTACCTTGTCCACTGCAAATGGCATTGTAGCTGTAGTTTCGTATCTATTCGCGCAGTTGCAGTGGCAAGTGCGTGATCCAGAAAATTTCCTGTTGGAACTAGCAGATGGCCAGTTGTTCTGCATCAAGAACGGGTCTAAAGAATCTTTCTTAGACGAGCTTTCCAGAGATGTGCGAAGGTATTTGATAAATAAGTCTCCTCAGCGCTATGACAACCCAACCCCTGGTACCTACAAAGTTCCCGACGTTTATCTTACCAGGTTTATTTTGGATACCAACTTTTCTAGAGATGAGGACTTCGCTTGTCTTCGTACGTACATCGGAATGCTTCCCGGCAACATCGCCTACACACGTGCTTTATTGTCAGCTCTGATATCTGGGTCGATCTACAATGGTCACCGGTATAAAGCTGCGGGACTTCGTGCTGACGCATGCTGCCCACACTGTGGAACCGATGAAACACACATACACATGTTTTGTGAATGCCAAAATGTCAAAGACTCTTGCCCAACGCGAGGGGATGAGCCTTTGATGTCTTGGCTTACTGGAATAATTTTCGAACCCGCTTCACCTCGCCCTCAAACAGTCCCTTTGAGCCAGTGGGTGCTGCCTACAGTGGCTGAACGTTGGCAACCTTGTTCGGAAGTCTTTGTGGATGGCAGCGTTTTTCATCACAAGTGGTCTTCCATTAGAGCCGGTGCCGCATCAGTCGTAGTGCCTGGTCAGTTCAAGCAGTCAGTTGCCTTTAGCGGCTCTTCTGTTAATTCGTTTAGGTGCGAACTGTTTGCTTTAATTCTCGCCATCCATGTAACAGAAGGTGACATTATCATTGCGTCCGATTGCGCCAGTGTTTTGCGTCGCGCAGAGTTCTTGAAAGCTCGGGGTTTTCAGTGGGAGTGCACTTTCTGTTTTGAAAATCCGGATCTTTGGGATCTTTTCTTGCATGTCGCCAGGAACCATCAGGGTAGTATTCGTTTCATCAAGGTAAAGGCCCATACTGATGGCAAGTCTTCACAGTCTTCGGCGCTTACGGAGGGCAATGAAGCAGCCGATGCTTTGGCAAAATCTACTGCCAAAACACTTTCATCTAGGCTAGTCGCCGACTATATGCCATCCTTACACAAAGCAGTTGAACTCCAAGTTCATCTTGTCACTACTCTCATCAAGCGTAGTGGTGTCTGCGAGTTGGCGCCGTTCGACGAGGCAGACGCTCCAATGACACCTTTAACTACGCAGACTGTATGCACATGTAAACCGCTGACACGTCTTTTCAGTAAGCGACCCCGCAAATGCTACAAAGCTTGTCACCTAATCGGGCATACGGTTTTAGTCGGTGAGGTCGAGGATAAGGTACTTGCTTTATGTAGAGCCGGTCATACCATTCCTAACAACTTGATGCAGTGCTTGCGGCAAAGATATGTCTCCTTCTTCGCCAGTGTCACCCCGAACGTGGTTCACTTTTATAGTCACCCGGATCTAGATTTTGATGCCTTGGTTACAGGAAGGAGTCGTATTCCCAATAATGCAGCTCAAGCCCTTGCATCGTTTTTGAGCGAGAACAGATGGGCCTTTAGTCCCACTGCAGACGGGCCGCGAACAACGTGGCTGTCGGTTCTCATCGAGTTTCTATCCATTCACGGATTCTTTCCTGGTTGGTTAACGTGTGGTATGTCCGCTAGTATTCTTATCTCTCGGTTCAGGTCTCGCTTTGTGAAGCTTTGCAAAGCCAATTCAATCTCCCTGATTCCAGCATCACATATTCGAACAGCAGCATCTTTTGGCATGAAAAACCTCAGCGGATTTTACGGATCTGCGCACTGCAAGAACATTCAGCATCAGCTTTTCGTCTTGTTACAAGCTGGCTTGTTCTGCAATCAGTTTACTCCTGACGGTTCCAAGCTGAGCACAAAGTGGGTGCCTGACCTTGCGCAGTTCCGCAATATTCCGTGCTATCAATGATTATCCTTTTCGATAATTCGCCGAATCGGGCTTTACTTTAGTATCGTCGACAGGTCGCGGCCTTAGACACACAGTGCAGCAAAAAAAGTAGGCTTCCTTCCATGAATCCTAATATATTGGGGGGGTTATAGGGCCAGGGTTTCTTAATCAGGTTCTTACATTATCATGATACCCTTATAGATCCGCTATAGTAACCCTTATAGATCCCATTCAAGGAACCCTAAAAAACAGTGCCCAGGGTTTTTAATCAGGTTCCTATCCTAATCCGGCACCGGCTGACCGTGAGCAGGGTCTGCTCTGCAGAGATTTGGGAGATTCCGAAAATGGGGGCCCCCAATATGGTACCCTAAATAGTAGGATCCCTATTATATGGACCCCAAAATGGGGTACCCCTAGTTTTCGGAAACTCTCATTTTTGGATTCGCATCACCGACCTTCCCCGAAACCTTTTAGAAACGAGTCCCCTGGAGGTGAAGCATGAGGGTTCTATACGGGTTCCAGAAGCATTCCTGCATGTTTATGCGTTTAGGGTTTTTAGGGTTTAAGGGTTTAGGGTTTAAGGGTTTTGGGGTTTAGGGTTTAGCTTTATGGTTCAGGGGTGGGTTTAGGGTGCAGGAATCATGCCTTAGGCTTCCTGGTGTTGCAACATGCATTCCGATGGGAAGCACCACAGTGAAACAGTGTCTGTTTATACATGACCGACATAACCTGCGACTAGAAGTATATAAGTCTTGAAGCTTGATCCTCACCTGCACACTTTAGATCCCGAAGACTTGACTTGCCACACCTGCCTCGCAGCTGCAGTCCCTATACCCCCTTCATCGGGGCCTTAATCTTATGGTTGAAGGTATACCTTAAGCTGGAACAACCTACCTTTTTAGGGTTCCTGATTATGATTTCCTTATATAAGTCCTTAAAGAGGTAGGTTATTCCGGCTTAAAGGTAGTCCTTAAGTAAGGGGTATTGGGATCTCTGGATGCCTCGCAGCTGCAGTCCCAACCCTATGCCATCGCCATCTTTGCGAGCATTCCCCTCTTCGGCCGCGCGCTAAGAGCCTTCGAAATTCGGTTGCTGATATAAATCCTGCATTACCCATAATAAGGAATATACCATAATTCCCATAGTTTAGGGTCCCTGAGGTAATGCAGGATTTATATCATCAACCCTAAACCTTATAGATCCCTTAAAGGAAGCCCTTAAAGGTACCCCTATAGATCCCTTTAAAGGAACCCTAGGGATTTATATCATCAACCGTTCCGCCGCGAGTGCAAAGCTCCTCCGGTTGTGGTTTTCATAGGAGGCCAAAAGGGGTTTAGCCTCTGGGGGTTTCGTAGGGATTAGGGTTCCCATAATAGGGTTCATTTTCAGGAATCCCTACCCCAAGAATCTTAAACCCCCCTTTTGGCCTCCCATCTGGTTTCCGAAAGGCCCACATCTACCACAGACCTTCGAACCGATTTAGCCACTAGTTTTGCCGCATGGTGCGACCTCGGTTTCGGTTTTGAACCACCGGTTCTCCTAAATGAGGCTTAATGCCACCATGCCGTGACCAACTTACATTCCAGATTCCATGCAGGCATTTTAACCCCCTAATTCCTAGTTTAAGCCCAATGTATATAGTATGTAGGTACGTGGACCCTTATGGGAGTTTCCGAAAATAGGGGACCCTACTGTAGTACCCTAAACAGTAGGATCCTTATAAAAAGGACCCCCAAAATAAGGTACCCCTAATTTTCGGAAACTCCCATATATTATCTAGGTACGTGGACCCTTAAACCCTAAACCCTAACAGGAACCCTTATAGGAACCCTTAAAGGAACCCTTAAAGGAACTCTAATAGGGAGATATATTCTTTTCATGTCCTCAGTCCTCGTCGTCTGCCTGCGGGTGTGGAAATGCAGAGTACGGCGGCAAGCTCAAATGCAGCTCTACGAGAGCCCTGCACTCGGAGACCTGTTGGTTCAGGCTTTAGGGATGTTTAGGGTTCAGGGTTTAGGGTTCAGGGTTTAGGGTTCAGGCTTTAGGGTTCAGGGTTTAGGGTTCAGGGTTGAGGGTTTATGGTTTACTAAGGGGTTGGGGGTTAAGGGTGCGTGGCTCAGGGGTTAAGAGCTCGGGGGTTGGGGTTGAGGGTTGGCCCAACACCCATTTCTCCAGATTCATACAGGGCTCTTTGTATAGACGTTGCAATTCGCAGAGAGACTCTTAACGAGTTGCCTACGCCCTCTACCCCTGAAAGCTAAACTCGCCACTACCTCTGAGAGCTCTACACACCTCAGCTCTGGACAGTACATGGGCTCCAGGGGTCTGCTTTTGCTTTTTTGGCTTACGTAGGTAATCTAAGGGTCCATGTACCCAAATAGTATATACCTTGGCCCAATGTACCTTTTTTAGGGACTACTTAAGAAGGCCAATGTATATAATATTTAGGTACATGGACCCATCGGGGTCGTGCGCTCCTAAAACATGGCGAGGAGTGCTTGACGTTATGTTCTGGGGGCGGTGGTTACGGTTTCGGACATCTCTAATGCCACAGTCTACTTGGAGGTTCATGGGTAGTTATATGGGTGGTTGTCAAAATGGTTGTCCCTTTTTGGGTACCCTAAATAATAGGTGCCGTACTGTAATAAGGACCCAAAAAGGGACCCTAATATTGACAATCACCCATATGTAGGGTTATAGAAGTAGGGTAACTATACTTATAACCAAGATTAAGGGACTTATCACCCCACTTATAACTACCCTGTAACCTCCAAGTACCGTGTGGGGGGCTATAGAAAGGTTCAGGGCTGGGTCATTCAGGTGTTTCTAGCAGAGCACACGCCCCGAAACTCCTTAGTAGCTGAGTGGATACACTTTACATTTTTGGGGATGATATGACCCACTATAAAACTAAAAGTGTACACTTGTTGGGGCTTACGAACTCAGCCACTAAGACTCCAAACCTCATTTTGCCGGAGAACGTGGCAGCATCGGATTTTAATTCCGGGGCTCTCTCGGTGTGAAGTCTTTCCTTCCAATCGCGGATTTTAGAACCTGCCTGCATAACGGGGGCGAATGGCAAGTGAGATGTTTATGATAAATCATAAGCAGGAGACTTCTGAGAGCAGACAATTTCTGAGGACAGGCAAAAGATATTGTAGGAAAAGCTCATGCCAGCGCTTGACCGAGTGGCTCGTTCTCAGACAACTGGATGTCGGTTCCGTGGCGCCGGTCCGCTCAGCATGTGGCAAAGACATGAAGTTTCTGTCACATGAAGCTTCTGTTGAACTCTAAAATATTCAAATGGTGGTTCACCCCTACGGATCGAGATAGCCCAAAAGCCTTATATAGTATGGTCTTTGGGCCCAAAAGCCTTAATATAATATGAGTCCTTAGATCCCTAGGGCACCATGGGATCATACGAAATACATGTGTTGTGCCTGATGTATTCACTGCAAACAACAGAAGAGGCCATGAACACCAACCCCCTGAACCGCAGATCCTCGATGCTGAACCATACCCTAAGGGTTTAGGGTTTAGAGTTTTACAGTTTCTACATTGGCATCAATGTAGTCCCTATTCAGGCACTTTGGGACCCAAGTATATGGTATATGAGTACTTGGACCCTTAGGGATACTATCATCAACCACACACTTGGCTGGTGTCATTGAGTCCTTCCGTGCCGTGCCGAGGCTCACCCCCACCTGCTGCACCGATAATCATCGGTGGAGGGCCAGCCAACATGCCGGTGGTTCAGGCTGGTCTTTGCGGTTTTTGATTACGGTTGCCTCCCCGAATCAGAAACAGATGATTCGAGGTGTCGGCAAACCGATGTCAATGCGATGCCACTCTGAATAACCATTATATAGTATCCTTTAACATGTTTGTTGCTTTTTTTTCGAGAGGGGGGGCGGGGCGGAGGGCATACTCTCTCAGCCAAGTCTACACCCCTCAAGCAAGGTATAGTGTAAATCGAGCGACCAAATTTATCATGGTCTCACTTATTTCCCTGGAGATAGTCATGGGGAGATGAGGACGATTCGGAAACCAAAGAAGGTGGCGGTTCTCCTTGTTAGCCATAGCCCTCCCCCAAAATGGTCTCATCTCAGTCCTCAGCTCTCAACACGAATCTAAGCCCTGGGTCCGAAGTCCTTGCTTCTACCCCCGCCCCCCCGCTCTCCCACTGGCGTAAAAGGTTTGAAGATCTAGAGGCTCCTCAGTGTCAGTCTTGATCAAGGGTTTGGCGCGTGTCGTGAAGGCAGATTTAAAGAGCATGAGCTGATGCTTTCTGCGTTTGCATGATAGCCCTTCCAACTACCGGAGCCAGTTTGTAATGGTCCTGTAGGACGACAAGTTGCTTGCTGGGGTCTATCCTGCATTACATACATGCACGAGTCGGAGACTGGTGTGTCTCTCTCTCTCTCTCTCTCATTCTGTCTGTTCACCCTGTCTACATGTACAGTCCTACATACATACAGTTGCATACATGCACAAGCGAAGAAGTCAATGCATACTCATACGCCCACATGTGTTCCATTTACCCTTTCGTCATGTTGCTTCGTGTTCTTAACACACTCCTTTAACGCAGGTCTCCAAGGGACAAGCCTTCCTTGTTCCAGGACCAGACAGTGGACATTTCAGTACCCTAAGGGTCCATGTACCTAAATAGTATATACATTGGCCTTAAAGTAGTCCCTATATAGGTAACCCTAAACCCTAAACCTAAACCCTAAACCGAAACCGTCAATTTACAGTTGAAGGCTGGGGGCCTTGCCTGCCTTCATGCTACCCTCGAGCGGCCTATACTCTTTTATTTGGACACACACATGGCAATCTCCTAAAGTAGGGACCCTAATATAGTACCCCAAATAGTAGGATCCTTATTATAAGGACCCCCAATTAGGTACCCCTAATTTTCGGAAACTCCCATTTTTGGTTTGGGGTTTAGGGTGTCACATATTTGGATGCTGAGTGTTACCCTTAGGCTCCAAAAGACTCACAGTTTAGGGCTTTTGGCCCCAAACACCATACTATATAAGGCGTTTGGGCTATTTTGAGCCTTCGGGTTAGTTAGCAAGAGGAACCCCAAGTGTGACCCAGACTTACCAAGCCTCCTAACCTCAAACTCCTGCAATCACTTGTAAGTTGAGGGGTTTGGATTTAGGGTCTCAGGGGGGTTGTCGCACATGTTGTTGAAAGCTTGATCTGTTACCCTGCCATTTCCCCTGGTCTCTTGATTCCAGAAACACCAGAACACTCAGAGCATCACACACACACACAACAAAGAAAAGTCGTAATAGCAGTCGTGATAAAGGAAAGGAAGAAGTACCAGAAACTTGTAGTACATGATTGCATCCCACCCGGAATCTTTCCGAAGGCCACAGTGATCTCTTCAGCGACTGCTCCGGAAACGAATGAAGTTGTTGTGGAGGCGGGGGCCAGGTATGTTCAAGGCTGAAGGGTTCTCTAAGCCATAGGCTCTTACCCACCAGAAGGGTTTTGGAGTTCAGAAGTTAGGGCTTAGGCATAGGCCCCATAGTATATAGTTCCTTTTTGGGATGACCCTATAGGATTCTAAATATGCACCCCAAAAAAGGAACTACTATGGGGCCTCTGGGTAGGCTCAACTGAAACCCCTTAAACCTAAGCCCGTAACTAACTGCGTTGCAGAGGGTTTTCGGGGAGATCTTGTGTTGGGAACCAGGACTTACCTGGACCCCTTAAAACAAATCCTAAGGGTCCATGTACTCATATACCATATACTTGAGTCCCAAAGTACCTGAATAGGGATTACATTGAGGCCAATGTATATACTATATAAGTAGCTGGACTCCTTAAAACAAACCTCCTGCTTTAACTTCATATGCTTAGTAGCTGGGTAGGTAGCCTTTAACCTTTTGGGGGTTTAGATAATTAATTCGAAAAGGTTAACTTTTTGGGGGGCTAGGATACTCAGCCCCTAAGTAGAAGGGTTTGGGGTTTTGGCTGCCAGGCATGGGGTTGAGCGAAAAGCTGGCGGATGGTTGCGATTTTGGGGGTTTAAAGGTTTAGGGTTTGATGTTTATAGGGACCCCAGGAACACCCCAGGAACAGCGTTGGTACTTATTCAGGCTGCTCGGCATTTTGGGGGTCCGTGTAGGGTTTTTGGATTTGGTGGGTTTGTTTCTGCTCTTGTGTTTCAAGCTTACCCTAAACCCTAAACCCTAAACCCTAAGCCCTAAACCCTAAACCCTGAACCCTAAGCCCTAAACCCTAAACCCTAAGCCCTAAAGGTTTCAAGCTTAGGTCCGATACTCCTGTACTGTGTAAGGCTTCATGGTCGCTGGGCCTTTCGGAGAGTTCCCGACTCCATCGCCCTAAACCCTAAACACCCGAAACCCTAAATCCTAATTGTCAACCCTAAACCCGAAACCCTAAACCCGAAACCCTAAATCCTAAACCCGAAACCCTAAACCCTAAACGACGCGTGCAGTCGAGCAGGCGACAGGGAAGAATCCAAGCGCAGCGGCTTGGTTGGAAATAAGTCTAGGGTCTATTAGGATGGGGTTACAAATAAGGCAACTATACTTATAACCACTTAATAGCCCACTTAAGGTACTTATAACCTGACTTACTAAGTACCTAAAGGGTCATGCCCTGCCCCTTTTTTAAGGTACCTACTTTTCTATATAAGAGAACCTAACCATAAAACTAGGTACCCTAAAACCGGGGTAGGGTATGACCCTCTGGGTAGTATATTGTACACCCCAGGCCACCTAAAGTTTTAAAGCTTTCATTCCTAGAAACACCCCTTGAAAGCCAGTAAAGCTCTTTTCAAATCATGAAGGCCCTGTCAGGATCCCTACTAAATCCAACTGATCACCACCACCTATAGCCTGTAACTGCCAACGTCAGTTTATTGTTACCTGTTCACTTATGACGCTGCCTAATATAGGGGCTTAAATTACCGACAAGTTTTTTTGGGGGATTCCTTATTATCATTATAGTATAATGGGCCCCAAACCTATTCTAATTATTAAGGCCCCTACATTCGTTATAAGGTGTTCCGGGTTTCAGCCATGCAGGAAAAGCTCGCAAGTAGAGTCCGCACAGAACAGAAGGCCCCTACATTTCCATCTGAGTGCCAGGTCTCGTCAGTCGCCAAGTTGTTGTGAGGGCTTTGGGCTTATCAAAGAGGAAAAGGAGGGACCCTTAATGGGGACCCCTAGCCTACAATGGGCTATATAATCGGTATATAATAGCTATATTAAGGGTATATACCTCGGGGTCCTTATAAAGGGTCCCTCCTTTTACCCTTGGAGTTTAGAGGGCGCTGGGTAAACCCTTAACCAACAACGCAAAGTCAGGGCTAGCCTAGACTGTAGGGTTTGGAGGATACGGATTTGCGTTTCAGGCCAAGGGGTCTTCACTTCCGCCAGAACTACGGTTGACGATATAAATCCTGCATGACCTTAAGACCCTAAACCATGAGAATTATAATGCAGGATTTATATTATCAACAGTAGTTCTACAACCATCAATTACCTAGGGTTAAGGGTCCCCAGAGAAGATGCATCTGACACAAAAGCACTACACTTATGTTTTTTGTTTTCCCATCCTCTCAAACATGCAGGTCAAGTCCCGGAAGCAATCTGATAGTTATGCTCGCCGGGTTGAAGATCTTATTTACAGGGATTCTTCCTACCCGGAGGTCCTACCCTACACCTTAAGCCCATGTCCCTGAACTGCATACCGTTTTTGCTTGAAACCTACGACCACTTCCTCCAAACCTGCACGCCCTAAATCTCTGACCTAACCGTCCCCCCCCCCCCCCCAAACAAGCGCCGTCACGCAGCTTTTCTTTCAAGCCCGAAAGCGGTTGCTTTTGGTTTAATCAAGGTTTAAGTGTTCGAAGCAGAGGTCAATGTGGGCCATCCCATGTATTGCTCCAGATGCGGCACTGAGCTGGCCTTGGAGAGTTTAGGATTTAATACACACAAGTTTTGTTTTGTGTTTTGGTGGGTCCAGAGTTGCTCCAAGTTTGAAAGTTTCGGTTTTAGTTGTGGATTCCCTTGTCATGCACTGCTTGAGATTAGAATCCTTTGATACTAGCAAGAATGGATTCGGACGGATATTGCATACGCAGACTTCTGAGCAAGGAGGAACGGTTGTTGCAACTCCGCCTGCTACTGCTGCTGCCTTTGGGCTCCTGCTCCTGCTTACTACTACTACGACGACGACGACTACTACTATTACTGCTACTACGACGGCGGCGATTCGTGGCGGTGGTTGTTGCTGCATTTGCGGGATCAGCAGTAGCAGCAGAAGAAACCCCTAAGACTCCAAGCATACAAGTAGTACCTGCTTTGGGGTCTAGAGCCCATGAATGGTACCTACTTTGGGCTATTGGGATCCTTAGGGAACAGCAACATGGCCTGGTAGTTAGCAGAACTCGCTGTCGTCATGGTACGTACTCAGCCCGAAAATCTTAAACCTTATAGACCTTACGAACTCCAAAACACCTAAAGCCTAAACCCCCAGACCCCTAAACCCTAAACCCCTAACTGCTGGCAAGACTTTGTTTACTTCGCAGGAGGCCTTCCCCGAACCACCCCTCAGTCGTAACAGGAATTCCAGACTCCCTGCCTGCAGACGGAAAAGAGGGTTCAGAAAAAAACAAACCTAACCCCTAAGTCCAGTGCATTGCAGCCCTCAGACCTAAGCTCTAAGCCGTAAACTGTTAAGCCCAGGCGCTGACGGGACCATTCTGCTCCAACTGTGGGGCTGCAGCACGCCCGATCTCTGCTAGCGAGTAGATCTTTGTAGCTATTAGTCCAAGGGGAAAAGGAGGGCCTTAATATAGCTATTATATACCCATCATATAGACCATTATAGGCTAGGGGTCCCCCTTAAGGGTCCCTCCTTTTCCCCTTTGACATTAGGGAAAAGTTCTCAAGGCTTCCTTTCGGCTTCCTGCCATTGTTCTTCAGTTGATGATATATATCCTGCATTTCCCAGAATAAGGGATATACCATAATTCCCATAGTTTAGGGTCCTGATGGTTATGCAGGATTTATATCATCAACCGTTTGATAGAGCTGCAGGGCCCAAATCGCCCATTGGGTCACGTCTTAGATCTTCAGAGACACTGTAGACCCAGTAAGTTAGGACCGCACCACGTGGCACAACATGTGGGTTGCCCAGCATTACGCCAACGCGACCCGGCTCAAACCGAACCTTTACTTGATCACCACACACAACCCCCAAATCCTAAAGCCCAAAAGAAAGCCGGTAGAGAGTGCCCGTGATGCCCTGCCCTTAAGGGTAGTTGGGCATGACCACCATCGTTTTCAACGTCTGTGGGTCTGCTTGAACCCCTTAAGCGGATACGTTCCATGAAGATCCATGACGTAGGTTCTGTTCATGCCAAACTCAGACCCCGACACTTTGCAGAAGCTCGTTTCTCTGCAAGTTTCTGAGAATAAGGGGTACCTTATAATTTGAATCCTCCTTTATCGGGTACTAGATTAGGGTCCCCTGTTTTCAGAAACTCCCAGATATTTGTTCGCAGAGCCCGAGTCCCGACAAGGCCTTCTCAGGTCTGGCCCGAGGCATTCCTGGAAGGATCGCGACAAATCGGCGGCCGGCAAAACGAAAATTGCCAGGTTAGCCCAGAGGGTCCACATATACTACCATTATGGAATTAGGTCCCGAAAGACCATCCTCAACATGCTTTTTGGCTCCTAATTCCATGATAGTAGTGTATATGGACCCTCTGGGTAGTTGTGGGTGTATTCTTTACGGGCGCTATGAGAGTGTACTATAGGGTTCTTCGAAGGGTACTCTACTATAGGGTTTCTAAAAGGCTCCTTACAAGGGGGGTGGAGTTTGGTTCTGGCATGTGGAGTTTCCGTGCAGGATCGTTGGGTGAAATTCGTGAGTTAATTATGAAAGCCCCTACATTATAGTACCCTTATGGATCCCTTGCAGACCCTAAACCCTAAACCCTTATGGATCCCTTGCAGAGCCTTTGAGGAACCCTTTAAGGGACCCCTATTCTAATTATAAAGGCCCCTACACATAGGGCCATCCTTAAGTCATGGTATACCATACCCCAGAGCCCTATTCTACTCATTAAGGCCCCTATGTTCTAGAACCCTACTATAGATCCCTTACAGCAACCCTTATGGATCCCTTTTAAAGGAGCCCCCTATTCTACTTCCTAAGGCCCTGTAGGGCTTCCATGCCTTAGGCCCATGCCGAAGTCGGGCTTCGAGATGGCTCCCATCGCTAATTTCCGAAAATTTGGGGTACCTTATCTTTCAAAGGGGAAAAGGAGGGACCCTTAATGGGGACCCCGACCCTATGATGGGCTATAGAATGGGTATATAACAGCTATATTAAGGGTACATACCTAGGGGTCCTCATTAAGGGTCCCTCCTTTTGCCATTTGAAATCTTGGGGTCCTTAGAGTAAGGATCCTACTATTTAGGGTACAGAATTCGGGTCTCCTAACTCTCGGAAGCTCCCATATTGACCCCAAACCCTAAACCCTAAAGCTATCGCTCAAGGAGCAGCCTATGAGCCCTTGAAGGAAGGGTTCCTTTAAAGGGTTTCTTTGAGGGGTCCTGTAAGGGTACTATAGGAGTTTAGGGCGGTAGGGCGGTTTAGGGTTTAGGGTCGGTTTAGGGTGTTATGGGTTTAGGGTTTAGGGTTTGGGGTGTTGGGATTACAGGTTTAGGGTTTGGGGGTTTAGAGTAAACCGTACATCGTTGCCGCTGCTGCTTCGGCTTGCATTCAGGCGTCAGTTGAGGCAGACTGCTGAGCAGTCTTGCCTGCTGAGCGCAGTAGGTTCATAAGGCAGATCCTCAAGTGTCCCCTTCCAAATCTCCAAATGCCGACGGGATGGAGATGAGACACTCCCCTGCTGCTGCTGAAGCCTTGCAGCTTGTTAGTTCGCATAGCTTCATCCACTCTAGGACCTCGAACCCGAAATGAATCCGGAACTCTTACCCCTTAAAGCCTGCGCACTAACCCTGACTCCACGTCCTGAACTCTAACAGCCGACAGTACCTAGAGTCTCCATTGTACTTCCTTTTTTTGGGTTCATTAGTTTTAGGGTTAGGATCCTATGAAAAGGAACTACAATGGAGACTGTAGGTAAACACTGAAGACCTCAACCCCAGCAGCCAACCGAATTGCCTCTCGGGGCCGCTGGATGGAGGTGGAAGGCCGTTTTGCAGGGCTCAGGGCTTTGGGCTGTCGGAACGATGGTTTTGGGTCAAGGGTTTCTGTACGGGTTCTATAGGGGTTCGGGGTTTAAGGGGTTTTTGAGTTCTAGAGTTATAAGGCTCAGCTTCAGAGGCTCAGGGTTTAGGCTTTACCCTTGTCGGACTTATGGTACCCCTAAAACTTGAACGAACCCTGAACCGAGCCCTGGACAGAGCCCTTAGGCGGAACTCTGACAGGAATCCACGAAACGAACCCTGAACGACCCTAGCAGCTTAAATTTGCCCGAAAACCTCAACACTACCCTAAGCCCCTAAACCCTAAACCCCTAAACCCCTAACCCCTAAACCCTGAACCCCTAAACCCTAAGCCCAAAATCTCGAAGCCCAGAGCAGGCTTCAATGCTTGGTTGGCTCCCGTCTGCTCTGGCGCGCGCCGTTGCAGACCAGGTCGGCAGGGACGTTAGGGCTCCAGGCTTTAAGGGTTCAGGGTTTAGGGTTTAGGGTTTAGGGTTTAGGGTTTAGGGTTTAGGGATTAGGGTTTAGGGTTTAGGGTTTAGGGTTTGGGGTTTAAGGTTTAGGGTTTAGGGTTTAGGGCCTTATTAAGGCTATAGCATTTGTGGAGCTAAGGGTTCCTTCCGCGGGGGCCCCGAAACCCAGAGGGTCCGTATTTTTTATACTACTCTTATGCACTTAGCACCCCCCAAACCGTTATTAGGATTATCTTTTGGGGCGTAGTTCCCTCATCGCAGTAATATGATGCGGGGCCGGAACCTCTCCTCCCACCCCCACCTCATGGTACCCCCCCCTCCCCCCTGGTGTGGTGTCTGTGGTCTTGCTCGGGCTCCTGGTCTCCTGGCTTCGTTGTCTCAGACCCCTGTGGTGGTGCCTCTGGTGTTCGCCATTTGTTAACGCACGCAGGAACACCGGCCCTCTCTCTCTAAGCTTGAGTCTAAGTGCCCCAGCATGCCACCAAGCAGAAAGCTGTAATTCTTAGCCGTGACTTGTCGCATGCTGTGCTGTTGTACTTACATTGGATTGGCTGCTGAGCAGCTAGCAGAGCTACATAGGTGTGGCTCAGGGTGGCTTAGCTTAGGGTTTTAGGGCCCTCTCTAACACATTAGACGCGCACGGTACCTTCCGCCGCGTCTCCTAAACATCCAAAACTAAGCCCTACAACCCCGAAACCCCAAACCCAAATTCCTTAAACTCTGAATCCCTAGCCCCTAAACCCTAAACCCAAAGTCCTTAATCCCCAAAGTCATGGCAAAGGCCGAAGTGCTGAGCGCGCCGCTTGCCGGAGAAGTGCAGTGGCTTCTGCTAGCCAAGGGTTCGTAGTCGCTGGTTTTTCCTTCAGGCTCCAGGAACCTGGATAGTATATGGGAGTTTCCGAGAAGAGGGGACCCTAATATAGTACCCTAAATAGCAGGATCCTTATTACAGGGACTCCAAAATAAGGTACCATAAGGTACCCCCCAATTTTCGGAAACTCCCATATACTTGGACCTCCAAGGGCTTCGTATATAGGGACTGTAGTGCCTAAGTATACATTATCGTCGACGGTCTAGGGTTATATTGGTTTTAGTGACGCAAACATGTCTGCTGGTGTTCGAAATTGTCTGTTGACATGTTTCATGGCAACGGCCGGTAGGGACGGTGTAAAGTCCAAGAGCTTGTAAGACTAGCAATCACCGGCTAACGTACTGCAGGCCTAGAGTGCACACCCGGAACACCGAACCCTGAAACCTTATCGTCAAATGTCCCAATGACCCAAAACATCCTATGATGATCGAAGCCCCGGCATAGAGTAGAAGGCACTAGACTTACTAGACGAAGCCCGGTGTGGATACTAGCAAGTAGTACATCACATGCCTATTACGGTTTAGGGTTGTTTAGGATTTCGGCCACTTCTGGTGAAGGCAACATTTCGTTACGTGGTGAGAGCTCGCGGTGAATTCCGACCTGATAGCAGTGCGTAGCGACTCATCAGTTATCGGAGGGAACGAAGCAGGACCGCGACCACACATGAGTACCCTTCAACCCAACCCAACCCCACAGACTTCAAAAACCATCCTGACTATAGCGCTCACAAGCATTGGTAATATCGCCCCGTTTATGGTACCTGTAAAGTGATAGGATAACTGCAATGTTTCTCGAATCCTGTCTGTATACGTTGGCATGCATTGCCCTAGGATCCAAGTACCAGTATAGTAGGTACTTCGCAGATGTTTGAGCCTCAAAAGGATATACTAGACTAGAACTCCGACCGTTTGGGTTAGCCCTAAACCCTAAACCCTAAACTCTAAACCGTAACCCTGAACCAAACCTTAAACCCCAAACCCTGAACCAAACCCTACCTTAAGCCGGAATAACCTACCTTTTTAGGGTTCCTTATTATGATTTCCTTATATCAGTCCCTAAAAAGGTAGGTTATTCCGGCTTAAGGTAACCCCTAAACCCCTGTTCTGCTTCGCCTCCGAGGAGTTGTGCGTGCCACTGCGACGGACATCACCACGACGTCGATGGCGAGGCGAAGCCTTTTTCCCATAGGCCCCAAAGTCATTCCTTTTTTGGGGTTCATATGTAGAAACCTATATGGTAATCCCAAAAAGGAACTACTCTGGCGCCTATGGGTGGCAAGTTCGAGACTCCTGCTTGACAAGCCTTTCTTGGGGCATGGGAATACTGTGCACCGAGTCACGACTATGTATGTTGGACTATGACGACCATGATGCTTCTGTTGGCGACGGTGATGGTAGCGATGGTAGCGATGATCGCGACGGCATGGATTCTCGTGTCGATGCTGCTGACGGCCATTGTGGTGGTGGTTCTTGAGGCTTGTGATGATGTTGATGAAGCCATTGTTTGTGTTGCGGAAGCTTCTGCTTCGATTAAGACCAGCGAGATGCGACCCAAACCCGAAACACTGAATCCAAGTGACCCCTAAACCCTAAACCCTAAACTCTAAACCCTGGTCCAAGTGTTGGGGGGACCTGTCCGCACACTGCCCTCCATGCAAGCCGCGCAGGATCCTGTCAGGGTCCGGTGCTTTGGGTTGTAATTTGGAAGGGTTAAACGGTTTATATCGGGGCCTCAATCATGACCTATGCTGTTTTGGGGCTCTTGATTATAACGATAGTAAAACATACCCCCCCCCAAGCCTATTCAAATCACCTATTCAAATCAGTAAGGCACCTAAACCTTAAAAGCCTGTTGAAAGATCCCTTATAGTACCCTTGGAAGGAGCCCTCAAAGGAACCCCGTTCCAGTTCTATAAGGCCCCTACATTAAGCCCAAGACCTGAACATGGAGACCTTGCAGGATGCGATTCGATTCGTGGAGGGTCTCGAGGAGGTGGCTGCCTGCCTGGTTCAACGGGATTGAGGGCTCGGGGGTTTAGGGTTTAGGGGTTTCGGGGTTAGGGTATCGGGGTTTAGAGTTTTGCAGCTTTAGGGATTTACCTTGCAAGCGACGGAATGCCGCTCAAGGAGCTGTATAAGGAACCCAAAACATCGAGGTTTCATGAGGTCCAAGCAAGTAGCGTACATGCCCTAAACGCGAAACCGTCAGGATTTACTGCTGGAGATGCCACTCAATGTTTCTTGTAAGGCTGGTATCTAGAACTTACAAAAAGCGTTTGCGGGTATACGGGGCTTAGGGCTGGGTTCAGGAGTGG
This sequence comes from Symbiodinium sp. CCMP2592, assembly GCA_905221615.1. NCBI lineage: Eukaryota > Dinophyceae > Suessiales > Symbiodiniaceae > Symbiodinium > Symbiodinium sp. CCMP2592. The sequence continues at coordinate 1,401,139 of CAJNDT010006191.1, read as the reverse complement.
GTGCTCCTTCGGAATCAGGTTTCTATTTTGGTATATTATCTGCCGAGGGATTATTAGAGATGCTGGTTGTTTTGGGTCGAAGGGGCTTCTGGATGATATGCACCCCTAAACCCTACAGACCCTAACCCTAAACGTCCTATATACTCAGTTTGGGCATAGTCCTAAAGGGTTGACGGGCTACCCTGTTCGTTGGTTGCAGCATGTTCATCGAGTTTCGTTCTGATATGACGATAAGACACTGCCGGTTCAAGGGGTCTACTTGGAGGCCTTAGTAAGTATGGGTTTTAAGTAGGGTTATAAGTACCCTAAATGGCGTTACCCCAATTATAGCCCTACTTATAACCTACTTACTAAGTATCCTGGGCCTCCAAGTAGGGTTTATGGGGACAGATTGTGGGCCATGGCATGGGCCTTTGCAGTTACATGCAGAGCCCGTGCCCTGGGCGATGATGATACGGGAGTTTCCGAAAATTGGGGGGTACGGTACCTTATTCTGGGGTCCTTATAATAAGGATCCTCTAATTTAGGGTACTATATTAGGGTCCCCCATTTTCGGACACTCCCATATTGCTGTGGACTCTGCATGGGCTGTTTGTTTCACAAGGAGTCCGGAGGAAGGGGTGTTCCGTCCCACGTCAATACAGAAGTCTGCATACTTGCTGGTACCTTTCTCAGGTTTCCTTATCTGTTTTGTTATACCTTAACCCTAAAGAACGTTCCAATTATTCTTAATTCAGACCCCTATTCTAGCAGCATCGGGCGTACCAGCTTCCTGATGCCAGCTGACGCACATCGACGCAGCCTTGGACAGCGAGAACAACCGGTGGAGTCTTGGTCGCTTGAAGTGGCTTTCGCACCGCATAGTTTTGGGGCTTGGGGCTAGACTGAGATCCCGAATGAGGCCTAGCCCAACTGGCCTCAGATTGTCAAATGTGCGCAAGCTTCTTTCAGGACCTTGCCGGTGGGATGTCGCTTGTGCCCTGGTTGCACCTGAAATCTGAAGGGGTTGATATCTTGCCGTCGTCCCACCATAAGTAGCTTCCTTTGCTTGCAGGAGCTGAATTACCCTAAACCCTAAACCCTAAACCCTAAACCATTACTGTCAACCTTCACACCAGGCGCTTGTAAACCCTAAACCCTAAACCCTAAACCCTAAACCCTAATCCCTAAACCCCAAACCCTAAACCAAACCCTAAACCCTGACTCGTGCCATTCCAACTCGAAGCCTTCAGCTCGAAGCCTCAAAACTCTGAACCCCTACTGTTGATGATAGAAGTCCTGCATGACCCATATTAAGGAATATTCCATAATTCACATAGTTTAGGGTCCCTAAGGTAATGCAGGATTTATGTCATCAACCGTCGGGATCAAAACAGCCCAGAGGCCTTATATAATAATAGGCTTTGGGCCCGAAAGCCTTAATATATGAGTCTTTAGATCCCTAGGGAACCTTAACTCGCAAATCGCAAGATGTGTTCAGGGTTATTAGCCCCAAAACCTTGAGGTTTCAAGCCTTTTATTCGAAGCCCTAAGCCCTGTGTAAAAAACCGTAAAGCACCTTTCAAGGGGACCTTATTGTCATCATTAAGGCCCCTAACATAGAACCCACTTTAGATCTCATATAGACCCTTTTGAAGGACCCCTTAACGGAACCCTGTTCTTATTATTAAGGCCCCTACTGTTATAGTCTTCCGAACTCTCCGCGCCTGAAGTTTCAGGGCCGGCACGGAATTTAGATGCTTTGGGTTTAGGGGTTTGAGGGTTTAGGGGGGTTTCTAGGGTTTAGGATTTAGGGTTCCGGGGTTTAGGATTTAGGGTTCGGGGTTTAGGGTTCAGGGTTGTTTCGGAATTAAGATTTAGGGTTTAGGGTTCGCAGTGTTGGACGGCAAGACCCTTCGTTCTGAAAATATTTCAACTCCCTTAATTTAGGGGCTCAAATCTTAAATATTTCAACTCCCTTAATTTAGGGGCTTTAATCTTCATGGTTACCAATACTCTTGTGGTGGCTCCTTGTTACAGGTGACGACGCCCGGTGTGTGACCGGTGCGTCCTGCTTCGGAGTGATGATGATCGCTACTTTGTTATAATTGTAGTACAATATAAATACCCCAAACCCCTGTTCTGATTATCGGCCCCGATGTCGTCGTTCCTCGTCTTCCTAGTAGTAGAGTAGGTAACCTGTAACCTTTTCTGGGTAGTATAGTCCCTATATAACCCCTATATAACCAAGAAGCTTAACCTTTAGTTCCCCATGATACCCGACAAGTAGGCCGCATTCAGGCCCCTATGCTCTAGAACCCTGCTAAAGATCCCTTATAGTAACCCTTATAGACCCCCTTTAAAGGAACCGACAAAGGACGGCTCTATTCATGGGCCCGGCTGGTACAGGGAAGACCTCATTGTGGAATCTCCTCAGTTCCAAGGACAGGCAGACATTTTTATTTAGGGTTCCTTTAAACCCTAAGGACCCATGTACTCATATACCATACACTTGGGTCCCAAAGTGCTTGAATAGGGACTACATTGAGGCCAATGTATATATTATATAAGTACATGGACCCTTAGGGAAAGGGGTCTATAAGGGATCCTTAAAGGTTCCTTGGAGGGATCTATAGGGTTTGGGGGTTTAGGGTTTAGGCTCAAACACCCAAACAGTAAGGTTTCGGGTCCCAAACATACTTTGAGGGGCTTTTTGCACCAAAAGCTCGCTATCTGGGTTTGGACTTCTAGGGAATGAGCTGCGTCGGGAGTTGGGGGAAGAAGGCTTAGGTTTAATTGGGGTTCGTGGGAGGCACAGAGTCCCACAGTGGTTCAGGGTTTAGGGATTGGCTAGTGGTAGCGTAAAATCAACCTTTAATTAAAAACCTCGAGTTCTTCGAAAAGGCTAAACATATTTAACTAACGCAGCGAAGCACTTGATGTTTTGAGTTTTGGGGGTAGGGGGCGGTTAGGACCCTGTCTTTCAGGGCCGGAGTGTCAGTATCATCATCATCATCATCGTCATCATCCTCATCGTCGTCATTATCATCCTCACCCACGATCTCATCATCATCATCATCATCATCATCGGTTCATCATCATCATTGTCTTTTTGGAGTTGTCTACGAGTCAGATCACTTTGTACGTTTTGGGATGCATAGTTTTGAGCCTTTGATTTGGTCTGAGTAGATGGTAGTGCAACCTCCTTATGGACGCTATGTAATGATACTATGATGTGCACGAAAACCCTATTCTGTCGGTTAATCCCCCTACGTACTAGGTTCCCCAATGGTACCCTTTTGCCATCTTTCTTTCTGGGTTCCCTGACAAAAACAAACAGTAGGAAACAGGGTACTCTCACTGTAAAGGCTGGGAAACCTTGCCAAGTATCATTCATGGGAGCTTGCCGACTTCGTCGAGCATCGCGACACTATTCGAGTGAAACCCTCAACCCTGAACCCTAAAAATCCTAGACTTCATGTCCTGCGACCCTTAAATCACAATCCTTAAACGCTGTATTTAAGCCCTTGCGCCTGGACCCCGACATGCTACAAATCCTAAACCTGACACTCTATATTCAGATCCCAAAACCTAAGCCACAGGGAGGTTAAAATTGCCAGCAAGTTCCGAAACATGATGATAGCACGTCATCCCCAAAGAAAAAGCCTGGATTCTTTGAGCCCTTATAGAATTTAGAACCCTCAAAACCCTTTTGAAGAACCCTTTCAAAGATTCCCATTCCAGTGACTGAGCCCCCGAAGCCTAACACCCTAAACCCTAAACCCCCCCCCTTCCCCCAAACAAAAATGAATCTGAACCCTAAACCCTGAAGCCCTAATCCTAAACCTTACTATCGCATTGGAGGATGCTTTCGGCGGAGATGGGCGGGGCCAATCGCAGACTTTTCCCGCTGCCGGGTTTCCAGGAGGGCAATCGCTGGAGGTTCTTCAGGATGTCTCAGTAGCTGAGTAAATAACTGTTAACCTTTTGAGTTTTTTTATCTTGCCATGATTGAATAGTTGAACCTTTTTTGCGCTAGGGCACCCAGCCCCTAAGATGTAGGGATCAGGGCTTCCTAGGGTACAGGGTCGTTCTACAGGGTTAAGGTTTTGGCGTTCGGGATGTAGGAATTCAGGTTTGCAGTTTGGACTTCAGCCGTTTGTGGGCTCGTTAACTGGTCATCCAGGGTTTGAAAGGCCTAGGGCTTTACGGGTCTACCTTAGCAATAAAATCCCTACACTACGCGTTTAGGGTTCCATCTTGGTTTCCGGTTTAAAGCTTGTTGTTGAGGGTAGGGTGTGGAAGCTTTTTGGGATGTATGGTTTAGGATTTGCATGGTTGTGAGACTAAACTACTGTTAGAAGCTTAATTATATACAGGGTCTATATTGGGTTTATGGCTCAAGCCGAGGATTTAGAGCTTAAGTAGGCCCTTCAGGGCTTAGGTTCCAGGAATTTTGAATCATGGCTGCTTAATGAGAGGGTTCAGGGTTTGGGGTCTGGGTTTTTTTGGGGCGCAGCCCGCCATAAAGCCTGTAACCCCAGAGCCAAATTCACTTTAAGGCCTAGAGTCCTGGAGCGTCAAACCCGCGGAAGCTTAAACCCAACGTCTTGAACTCAAACTGCATACCCCAAAAAAGCAAGACTTCAACAGTAGAACTTCAAGGCATTTAGAGCAGCGAACCTGCGCGTGCACAGGGCGTCGAAGATGCTGGGAATCGCATTATGTGACTCACAGCCTAGGCTGCTTATGAGGCTCATAAGCGTTTAGAAAGGCGCTTCTGATGATTACTGGGTTGAGTCATGCATTGTCTGGACAGACTGATAGTCGTGCAAGCTGGAGTTCCCAGAGGAAGCTGCGGGGTCTATACTAAGACCTTGCAAGCAATGGTGTTTGGTAGGCACAGGGAAGGGTTGAATGGTGCCATCAATGTTTCCGATCTTTAGCTAAATTTGCTTGCACCACTCAAATCTACAGAACCGTTTGCAGTTTTTTAGGGTGCCACTTTAAATGGTCGGTCAGCACTAGCACACACACCCAGAGCAATGTTTTGTGGTGGAAGGTTTCCAAGTCATGTCTGATGGTTCATTGGTTGGTATGCTCGGCGAAGCAGTCTGCTGCGAAACAAAGGATTGCTGTTGCATTCCATGTTCACGGTTTGCGGCAAGTTTGTCATTGTTTCTATCGGACGGTCGACTCTCGAACAGTACACGGCCATCGGCAAAATGGCATGTTTTCAGAAGCTATTCTTCTGGTCTGGCGCACCAGGGGATGCAGCAGGCGAACCAACCAAGCATTTAGGAAGAAGCAGTTGAAGTTTGCAAGCATGGGCAGATGGCCAAATTCGCGAATCGCGAGGTTGCATGGTTCAGAATGCACGCAATGAGGTCTTGCCCACGGTTGTTTCATTGATGGTCGCATGTAGTTCGAGCGGTTATTATTTGGCGGCTTCGGTTTGAGGCTTTCAAAAGCAATGTTACTGTCTCAAGCCCTGAGATTTCAGTCGTTTGACTAATTAATTTAAGAGTACCTTCATGCTTTTGCGTCATTATCCGGATTCTTGCTCAGGTGTCATTGCTGCTCAATGTTCAGCTTTTCGAACAGCAAAATGAGGTCCAGCGGTGGCAATCGTCTGACGGGAGCCTCTGCCTTGTGGATGCAGCGGCTTGGACCTAATCTCTGGGTTCTGCTATATAAATTCTACATATGTTAAGCCCGAGGCGTTCTACCAGATTCGACCTACCACAACCTGAGGCCTGTTTTGAAGGTTTGGTTTGGGTATTTGGGGTTCATTACATTGGGTTTCGACTTGCAAAACTCAGCAGGAGTCTTTAGGGGATCCTTCATGATAGTTTCCTGGGCCGTTTCCGTTTCAGTTTGGGGCTTTGGGCGAAAACTAGGCTTCTTCGTGGTTGACGGTTGAATTTTTAGATCCTGAGATTGATCGAGACTCTGTTCATGTTTAGAACATAAACCCTCCTGCGCTACACGTAAGTTCGAAACCCAGCAAACTTTCCCCGAACATAGAACTGATCAAATTGTAAGACCATTCACACGCTAAGTGCTCAATGTTGCAGCGACACAAGGCCACATCCTTGCGCGGTTTCGCTTCCGTTAGACCGTCAAAGCTGTCGAAGGCAAAGGTGTTGAGTTGTGGGTTCAATATATGAGAGGTCTGAATAGCACAAATCTAATGCTGTGGGGCTGAGCTAGTTCCGACAACGATGTTAAGAGGCTATGGATTTTCAAATCAATGTCTTGGGACTACGATTCAGAGCTGCAGCACCTTAAGGGTTCAGAGTTTATGGTGCAGGGTTCAGGGTTCAAGGTTTAGATGTCGAGATGAGAGATGAGGGTGCCAATAGTGAACGGTCATCAATTGGGTGGTACTTAGCTTTGGGTTCTGGGGTTGTTCCGCCATGTCTACTGCAAGAAATGATGCTGTCACGGCCAGTGCTTCGAGCAAGTTAAGATATCATTCCCAATCCGAAAAGGTAGGCGCTAAACTCAAAGCTCTGGCTCGAGCCCCGAAATCTTAAGTGCTAATCTGCTCACAGGTTATGATCCGCCAGGTGACCGCAACTGAGCCTGGAGCATCGGCCATAGCTAGTCTAATATAAACGTTTATAACCAAAAAGGCTATATAACCTTCAGTTCCCCATGATACCCGACAAGTAGGAAAGATCCAAACATCCAAGGTTGGCTTATCGAAAGGAGTTCCCTCCTCGGAGGAGGCGGGTTCAGAATGCATGGTTTCGGTCGTTTACTATAGGGGCCTAAATGATTACCTATATTAGTTTGGGGTTTCTTATTAAAAGTATAAGGGGCCCCAAAACCCTATTCTAATTATTAAGGCCCCTATATTAGGGTTCAAAATAGAGGGTTTAGGGTGCAGGGTATGGCTTCCATAGGGCCAAGTTGAGCTGTAGGATTGTCAGACACTTTCCAGGGGCCCGATTGCCCGATGCACCAAATAATTTAGTTCGTTTGTTTGGGTTGTAGCCACAAGTAGAAATGCAATTCAATTTTTTGGGGTGAGAAAAGGATGTTTCGGCCCTGGTGCCCTTAAGGCGTTATGGTTTTAAAGAACCAAACAGATGAAGCACAAGCTTGAGGCCAGTCCCGAGAGCTAACGTGCTCGCGTGCTGTTTGTTGTGAGGTTTTGCTAACAGGCATTTGGGGTTCTTCCGTTGGTCCAGGGCCCATGGGGCAACATAGGCAGGCTGGCAATTAAGGCCACGTCATTGATTATCATGGCACATCTATCAGGACTTCGTGGGTTCGGAAGTAGGCTCTAGACCCAGAGTCCTATTGCGCGAACTTTACACCCCTGAACCCTCAATCTTAGTGCTGTATGAGTGTATGTATATGATATACACATACATGTGCACACAGACAGACATACCTGTTGAGTCCCTTGACTCTGAATATGGGAATTCGACGTACTGTAAGAGAAGATGAATGGGAATACAATGTGTTCAAGGGAGAGACCGCTAATATCAATGCCGAGCAGAGTTGCCGGCTTTCGAGGTGTCGCAGTTCTTGGCCAACACGTGCTTAGCAGTGCCACGGCGGACATTGGTTGTGTCTTCCCGCAAAGATTGGAATACCCAATATAATCATACGCTCCTCCCATCCCTAATCTGCAGTAGTACTATCCTAAGTCTCAGTACCTAATTATTGGGCGCTTGACCCTTGCGATTCTTCGGTTGAGGATTTAGGGTTTAGCTGCTCCGACAGAGCACGCTCCTTGACCTCAGACAAGCAAGATGAGATTTTCCTCGGGATTGAAGCCCCAGATTAATCTCCGAACACTAGGCATGAAACCCTGAGCCTTCTCCTTGAGTCGCAGAAAGAGTTCAGAAGACTGTAAGACAAAAGAGGAGGAGTCGCCAAGGTTCACGGCTACAGGGTTTCGAGGTCAGGATTTTGGGATCTAGCGGATTAGGTAAAGTAGCTATCATTATTGATCTGCACTTATACCCCGCTAACTCAGGTACTTATAAAAACCCCTCACTAAGTCTCATGATCCTCTACGTAAACATCAAAACCCCGAACCTTGCGCTGTCAAAAGGGTTGCGCAAAGACTTCTTCCTCCCAGAGGCTCTCGGTTTAGGGTCCATTGTAGGGGTATAAGTTGTAGGGTGGGTCCCTTGTAGGGTTTAAGGTGTAGAGTTTAGGGTTTCGGTTTAGATTCGGGCGACCCCGGAACCCGAAACCTTGCCTAGCACCGCTTGAAGGCTCAGTGGCTCTAAACCCCAAACCCCGAACCCTACTTGGAGGATCATGGGACTTAGTGATATGTCGGGTTATAAGTACCTATTAGGGTTATAAGTAGATAATATAACTATAGTTACTTTACTTATAACCCTAATTACTGAGTTCCCTGATCCTCTAAGTACACCAAGGCGGATCTGATGTGTTCTGCGTTTACCTTAAGGGTCCATGTGCCCAAACAGGGCTCCTTTAAGGGTTCCTATAAGGGTTCCTACAAGGGCTCTATAAGGGTTCCTCTAAGGGCTTAGGGTTTAAGGGTCCATGTACTCAAATAGTATATACTTTGGCCCCAAGTACCTATATAGGAACTACTTTAAGGCCAAAGTATATACTAATTGGGTACATGGACCCTTATTAGGATACACCTGACCCAACCAATCCTAGACCAGATCCGAAAGGATTCTTAGAATGTCCTCAGGGCTCTGCGCGGAGGAACCACTTCAGAGCCCATTGTGATTTTGTTTAGCTGCTTCTTCTGGCCTTCAGACTCGCTAATTTGTTTTAGGGGTTCCGGGGTGTAGGCCTTAAGGGTTTAGGGTTTATAGGGTCGAGCTGTAGGGCGTAAGGTTTAGTTTCGGGTTTTGGGCTTTGGGTTTAGAGTTCTCCTGAGCTATGACAGTGACACATACACAGCAAGATTAGCTATGGGGTCACTGGGACCAAGGTCCATAACCATGGAGTAGTGAGATTCTTTTACGCCGGATACGAGCATCTTACCGACAGGGTATTCTGCATTGTAGAACTCACCGAACTTGCCCATCTACTAGCTGAAAGTCTGAATGCAACTCCCATAAGAACCTTTGAGACTTCCCTTAAAGCCCGTATTGCTTGAAAACTTAGAAACCCTAGGACAACCCTAGCCTCTTAGCTCAAACCCTAAACCTGATGCCGCCAAAAACAAGCGCGAACTGACGATGGCCTTATTTCACTCCCGCTAAGTTCACCGAGGCTCCTGGCGGATTCAGCATGCTCTTTTATGTTGTGAAGTTCGGCACCATTTCAGAGGACCCTGCCCTACTACAACTTCGCCAACGGTTTAAGGTACAGAGTTTCGCAACCATGCGATGAGCAACCTAAACCTAGTTCCGGAAGACAGATGTCCTGAGCCCTAAACCACTCAACCCCAAGCCAAACGCGCTGAAATGGGAGTTTCAGACACTGTAGAACCTTGACAACAGACCCTGCATGGTGGGATCCTTGCTACAAGGAGTCTCAACAAGAACAGACCCTCCTACAACAGTGCAAAAGCCTTTTGCAGCCACCAGCCTGAATTATATGCCTATAGATAGTTAAATCCTCTGCAACAGCTATGCAATTCAAAACCCTAAACCTTAACCCCAAAGCCTAACCCTAAACCCCTAACCGCCTAAATCCGAACCCCATCTAACCCCTAAACCCCTGAACCCTGAACCCTTAAACCCTAGTAGTCGAGTAGGTACCCTTTAACCTTTTTTGGGTAGTATAGCCCCTATATAATCCCTATTAACCAAAAAAGGTTAACCGTTGCAAAAGAGTCGCTTGGAGGAGTCTTTGAGCCTCCTCATCTTCCTCACGAAGCCCGGGCCTCACTGAGCTCTCAGGTGTAGGGGATGGTTTAGGGTTTAGGGTTTAGGGTTTAGGGAGGGGTTTAGGGGTTGAGGGCTTTAGGGTTTATAAATAGGGGTTGAGGGTTTTAGGGTTTAGGTCTTCGATGTGTTGGGTGTTTGTCCCCACCGACGGAACAAATGCCGAAGTTGTGCTCGGCCTTTTGGCACTCTTTGGCCCAATAACAAACGCGGGATACTGCCAGGGGACGCTCACTGTGCGTTGCGGCGGACGTCGTTTTACTACGCCGGGTGCGGCAACTTGGCTCAAAAGCCAATTCGGCATGGCCGACGCTGCAGGAAACAAGGTATCGCTTACAAATCTGGATGCGGCAAATCTGACGGGGCCACAGATCGCCATCCTGGTATTGTACCTCCGTGGAGGCGGCACGTTTGGCACTGCTTCGTCTCTGCAACTCAACGGCAGATGATCAAGAACGGTCAGCCTGTCTGTCGATGGGACAAGACTTCATTCACCCCTCTTTTGGGAAGCCATGGCTATTTGTTTGCAAGGAAGCGGAATGAGTAACTAGGTTCTATAAGGGTTCTATGGTTTTAGAGTTTAGGGTAAGTAACTAGGTTGTATAAGGCTTCTACGAGCTTGTTCAACGATCTTTTGGGCTGTACAATGGTGTTGAGCCATTCTTGAAACATCAACGAGGTTTGGTAAGACGAGTAGAACTGGGGGTTTAGAGTTGGGGTTTCCCTAAACATAAACCGACTTGTAACTTTGCTCTCTAAATCACTAGTTCCCCTGAGCCTCTATGCAGGGTCTTCTTGAGTGTCCGGGGCCGTGCGCTTGGCGCAAACTTGGAATCACGGTTTACGTGGAGCGCTAAACCCCAAACCCCTAAACCCTAATAATACCTTTCGAAGCCCTACCGTAAGCTCCATGTACCTATATATATATATATATATATGTGGTATATACTTCTGCCTGAGATCACGTCTATAGGAATCTCTTTGGCCTGAGTATAAACTATATGGGTATAGTCGGTATACCGTATACTTAAGCCGGAAAGCACCTCTGTAGGAAGCCCTTCCAAGGACTATAAGTATAGAACACATGGGTAGAGTATATGCTTAAGCCTGCATGAAAGTACCTCTATGTAGGAACCCCTGTAAGGCCCAATAAGTTGGCCATAATGCAATGTGTGTTGCTGGAGCCTTAGGGCAGAAGCACCCTTGTGGGATTTGGTTTCGCAAGGCTCGAGGGATACATGTGGATTCAGGGTCTTGTGTTAGGGTTTGGGGTTTAGGTTTTACGGTTCTAGGGGTTAGGCTTGAGGGGTCGAGAGATGGTGAACTAGGTTCAAGGTAGTCCTTTGACAGGCTTCAGGGTTTTTCAGAGTCGTGAGTTTAAGCTTATGGGTCTGGGGCTTTTCAAGTTGTGGCTCGAGGTTGTAGGGGCTTCAGGTTTAGAGCTGAGGTGCCTCTTGCCCCAAGAATTCGAGCCCCTCTGCTTGCAGAAAGCCCCGACATACTCCGCAATTCCCACTGCACTGCATTAGATCAAAGGGTAAAAGGAGGGACCCCTAATAAGGACCCCCAGGTATATACCCATAATCTAACCATTATATACCCGTTATATAGCCCCATTATACCATTGAGGGTCCCTCCTTTCCCCCTTTTGATTAGAAGGTGTCCTCGACCGAATTCTGAGCGTAGGATTGCAAGACCCTGATGTGCTGCGCCTGACGCCGCCACCTCAAAGCCGCACATCTCCCCGAAACAGCCCAACCGTGATTGATCAACAGAGTAAGTAGCCTGGGGAAAAGGACCTGCAATCAGTCCCTAAACTCCCTAAACTGTATAATCCCTAAACCCTATAACCCCAAACCCTAAACTTCTTAAACTCTAGACCCTGAACCCTGAACCCTTAAAGCTTCATCCCAAGGCCTTCGGCCCAACCATTTTGAAGCTGTTTCTCCAGGTACGTCTTTGAAGCTTCGTGCTTGCTGAACCTCTACATCGTTGTCCGGGGGCCTAGAATGCCTAGAACCCCACGCCCTAAACCCGATAAGCCGTGGGCCCTAAATAGCCGCTAACTCCTAAAAGCAGCCTGCGGCCTTGAAGACCCATGCAACCAGATCTAAGTGCTTAAGCGTTGACGAAATTCTCGGGGTCTCACTTTCTTCATGGCGTTGAGGGTGTATGGTTTCGTGGTGGGGCTTAGTGATTGAGGGTCTGAAGTTCAGGGTTTAGGATTCATACGGTTGATGATATAAATCCTGCATTACCTTAAGAACCCTAAACTATGGGAATTATGGTATATTCCTTATTATGGTTAATGCAGGATTTATATCATCAACCGTAGGGCCCCTATGACAGCCTAAATCCTAAACCCTGAACAGGTTGCAGGGGTAATTCGAACTTCGGATGTGGGGCTAATATTTAAACTTCTACAAGGGTAATACCAAAAAGGAACTACTATGGAGCCTTTGGGTATAGCCCTAAGCGCAAAATCCGAATCCCAAAGCCCTAAACCCCAAAATCCCAAGACCCCAAAACCAGTTTAGTGTTCAGGGGTTTGGGGGTTTAGTGTTTAGGGGCTTAGGGTTGAGGGGTTCGGGGGTTAGGGCGTTCGGGGTTGAGAGCCTGGCGGCTTGAGATCAATAAAGCCGCGACCACACCCTAACCCCTAAACCCTATAAACCTTAAACCGTGCGATGTCTTGTGCTCAAATCCAGCTGCAGCGGTCCAGGTTCCGGAGTGCTATAGAACAGCTTACTGTAAGTTACCATAATTGAGGGTTCCTTTGAGGGCTCCTTTTAAAGGGGTCTATAAGGGCCACTATAAGGGCTATTATAAGGATTCTAATGTGGGGGCCTTTGTGGCCTAGTAGTAGAGTAGGTAACCTTTAACCTTTTTTGGGTAGTATAGTCCCTAATATAATATAACCATAAAGGTTAACCTTTAGTTCCCCATGTTACCCGACAAGTAGGAACCGGTGGTGCAATCAATATTCGGGATATTAGTTGTGTGATTAGGATGTAGGGTTTAGGAAAAATTCGCTCATGAAGGACGGACAGAGGATGTCAATAGTGCTTCACTCAGCTTGGACACATGTGTAGGCTTTAGTGGCAGAATCTACTTTATATAACCTGCCTTGCCCTAGAATCCGTAAAGCACTAGGCATGAGATCCGCCTATTTTACGTATAGACATGCAGTACCGTAAGCCAGAACCCTTCATAAACCCAAAACCCGAATAAATCACACAATGCCAAGGCCTAAACCCCTTAGCCCTAAACACACAGTCCTAACCCCCAAACCCCTAAACCCCTAAGCCGTCATGTTTGCTTGCGCCTCGCGATGGGGTGCGGGTCTGCTGGCGAAGACACCGCGGCCGCCGTAGCTTGATGGAATTCAACCTGCTAATAAAGGGGCCTGCGCAATTACCAAGACTATTTTGGTGGGTTCCTTATTGGAATATAGTATGTTTGGCACCAAAACCAATTCTTATGATTCAGGCCCCTATATTAGGCTGCTAAACCCGGATCCCCAAACCCCAAAACTCGAATACCTTGGGGGACCCTGAAGCTAGAGGTTGAACATAGGGGTTTAAAAAATTAGAACGGTTCCGCCACAAGGATGCTGGAAACGGGTTTCCTATTGGTTCCAGGATGAAGGCTTCAAGGTTCTTTGTTGTAAGGGGCCATGCGGGCCTTGGGACTGGGAAGCTTAGGGATTAGGGATTAGGATTTAGGGTTTAGGGGTTTAGGGTTTAGGGCAGGTACTATGCCGTGATTTTCACGAGCTACCGGACAGAGGTGCAGGCCGACTACAGTGACACTGCGAAGAGGACTGCTTCCTCGATGCTCTGGGATTTTGCCTTATATTAAGTCCCAGAAAGTTGGAAACCGGATTAAGGACAAGTAGTGCTGGCATTCCCTATACATTACTCTTAAGGACTTCTACCGTGGAGTATTGCGGGTTTGTGTTGCGGGGAAGTTGGAGCCGTGGGGCCTAGATGTTGTGTTTGAGTGTAGAGTTTAGGATTCGAGGAGTTACTGTACGATCTGAATGAAAGCTTAACGAGGTGACATTTGGGGAAACTCCGTATTCCCGTTTATGGTTCTGTTCCTATAGAGGTACCTACTCGGATATGAAATTTAAGGACAGCTAAACTACGACCACTTTGGGTTTGAGGAGTTCCCGCAAGCTCAACCCATGCATAGCGAGGTACCCAGAGACCCTGGGGCCTGAGGCTTTGGCATTAGAACCTCTACTATGAAAGGGCTTGGGCTTAAATTTACCTGGGCCCTAGATAGCCTACCTTTTTTTATGATAATTATGGGGAACTCATGATATGGAGCCCCTAAAAAGGTAGGTTCTTTAGGGTCCAGGTAGGGTTTCGCCCCTGAACCCTTACCCCTCTCTGAGCCCCAATTGTACAACAACACAAAGCTCACAAATCCTAAACAACCATCCTAAACCCTACGCCCCTAAACCCCTAAACCCTAAACCCTAAACCCTTAAACCCCTAAACCCTCGACCCTGAAGCTCTGAGGTTCTTTCCCCAAGGGTCCAAGTACCTAATAATCATATACTCTCCAAAATCCTAACCTACATAACTACTATCCTAAAACCGAGTACCTAACTAATAAGCCCCATATAATAGAACCCTTATAGTAGTCCGTTTAAAAGAACCTTCTAGAACCCTTTAGAGGAACCCTAATTATCAGGTGCTTTGGACCCTTGGGGTTTTCAGCCTTATAAGTCGAACTCTCAGTTTTGACGGCTTGGAGGCTCCTCGAAAGATCTTCTCCGCCGATGTCGATTGCTACAGGGTCCTTGATCCTTTAAGGGGTTCCTTTGAAGGCTTCCTGAAAAGGGATACTATAAGGGTTCTATAATAGGGTTCTGTAGTATAGGGTCGTCAGTAATTATCTATACTATTTTGGGAGCTTCCTTATTGTAGTTATAATGTAATGTTAGTAAGTAGTAAGGCTCTTTAAAGAGTTCCTTAAAAGGGATCTATAAGGGTTCCATAAGGGGGATTAGGGTTACTTAGAGGCCCAGGGGACTTAGTCAGTAGGTTGTAAGTAGGGTTATAAGTAATTACTGTAAACGGAGTTACCCCAATCATAACCCTACCTATAGGCGACTTACTAAGTCCCCTACACCTCCAAATAAAGTTGTTCATAGAAGAGCCTGACAATGAGGCGCCAAGGCGAAGCCTAAAACCCTTAATCTCAGACCCTCAACCCTGAACTCCCAGCCCAAAAAAAACCCAAAGCCCCCTAAACCGTTATGAAGCCCTAATCCCTTAAAGCCCTAGAACCCGAAACCCGGTGTCTCGCAAGAGGATGGTCGAACTTGCATCGCAACAGCCGGGATTTCTTGGTGTGGAGTCGGCAAGGGAAGAGGCCACTCCGATGCGTGATTTGGGAGTTTCCGAAAATTAGGGGTACCTTATTTGGAGCTCCTTATAATAACGATCCTACTATTTAGGGTGCTATATTAGGGTCCCCTATCTTCGGAAACTCCTATTAGTCTGCCCGTATGGGTGGGTTTAGTACTTTAGGGTGTGGGGTATTTAGGGTCTTCTTGATATCCCAGAGGGTCCAAAGTGGAATGAGGCCTCCAAAACCCAGTTTAATCATGTTTTCGGGAACGGGTTGGGTTGCCCAGGGCTCCTGTTTTTAGACGCAGATGGGCTATCGAGCTGACAGCTTGATTATGAGGCTTGCTGGGCAGTCGTTAGATACGGTTGATGATATAAATCCTGCATTACCTTAATGACCTTAAACCATGGGAATTATGGTATATTCCTTAGTGTGGATAATGCATGATTTATATCATCAGCCGCATTGGGGTTCTGCTGGATTCGCTCCGCAGTTGTCTGTTTGTTTTTTGCGGCCGAGTTGTGCAAAGAGTTCGCTCGATCTGAGGGGCTTGAAATCCGACCTATCGAGACTTAGAGGTGCAGTCACAAATGCGTGTTCGTTGTTGGAGCCTGTGGCTTACGAGCTTCGATATCCGGGAAAGCAAAAGTAAGCCTACAAATGAAAGTCTTCGTCAACTTCATCAACACCAAGTCCCTGGTTCAAATCCCCGCCGAATGTCAGCGACAGGCCGGCATCACGGTGAGCTACTGGGAAGCTTGGTGTGTGTTGAGGATGTTTTTTGCGAACCCTACCTACGAGTTTCTTAAAACAAAAAACCCTAAGCGAAAAACACATAAACCCCAAACCAACAGAAAACCCTATCTACTAAAATCGTATAATAGTCCTAAACCTATGAACCCTAGAGGCTCAGCCCAGGAGAGCCTGGAGTCCATCTCGGCGTGGAAGAGACAGGCGGAGCACGCTCTGGCCCAAGAACCTCGGCCCATGTGTGTGTATATATGTATATATATATATATATATATATATATGTGTATCTATATACTGTATACGTACATGAGTACGTGCATACGCACACGACACACACCTACATACATACATACATACATACATACCTACACTTTAACTAACTCGTGTATGTGCATATATATATACACATAGAGATGTATTTGTTGACGTGTCTATTTCTTATTAACCCGACATTTTGAATTGTTCTGGATGTGTCTAAAGTCCATGTACTCCACTTTGTAGTGTGTGTATATACATGTGTATATACGTGGATATGTACGTTGTTTTGGTTGTTTACGTTGTAGGTCATGTCATGTCATGTCATGTCATGTCAGTCCAGGTCAGGTCCGGTAAGGTCAGGTACGCAATGTACGTGCACACATATCCGTATGTTTGCACACATATGTATCTCTTTCACAAGGGGCTTTCTAGGATATTGAGGAGCCTCATGATTCAAGCTCGGCCCATATGACCTAACATAGAAACCTGAATGATTGGTACTCTCATGTACTACTATTCCATGGGGGTGTGCAATAACACTATGATAGTATACCGAATTTACTGGCCCAAAATCGAAACATGGGTCATGGTTTAAAGATGATTAATGCTTCGGTTCCTTGTGCCATACATCAAGACGTTGAGGATCATCAGGCTTCACCTTTTGGGCGTTTACTACTTTCTATAAAAGAAATCTTACTTCCCGCCAGGGTTTCTAAATATATGGCTGCATGTAGCAGTATAGCGTACAACCAAGCCCATTGTAATATTGGCTCCCGGCAGGTCCATATTTGGGATTGGGCTTCACGAAGGTTCTGAACAACGGCTCTATACTCCGGTATGTGTACATGTATATATTGCTATGTGTGTATATTTGTGTGTATACATGGAAATATACCTGTCTATTTATCTAATCTATCTAACTTAATATAATCCTATATAATCCTTATGGTCACTATTACAGGGTGGGGGCAGCTTAAAAACATATGCTCTCATGGCATCGGTTTTTCTGCATTTCTCAAGTTAAGCAGAGTTAAAACCTCGTTCCTGAAGCAAGCATACCGTCATCCTGTGGGTATGAAGCTTTGAAAGTGGAGAACTCCCAGCACCCCCCTTTTCGAACCCTTACAACCCCGTTTTTGAATCCCTTGTGAGAGCCCTTATTGAAGCTTAAAGCCCCAAACCCATCAGGAGAGAGGCAAGAAGGACTGGTACCATTGCTATGCCACCCGCATCGCCCGCGTGGAGCGCGACTACACGTTCCAGAAGACATCTGCGGACGACGAGGGAACCTGAGGAAGCTCAGCTAAGATTCTTGCAGCTTGGTTTGTGCCACAAGTATTGATACTAAGATTATTGCGTATTGAAATTTGGAGTGTGATTCTTAGCTGTTACAGCCATCCATGGTGTGTCCATCTGGCAGAGATTCGGGACAGCCTCAACTGACCGGAGCCGGCAGCAGCGCAGTCATGATCATCTGACCCTATGCTTCCAAGGACCTTATAGTTTGGGCCCTAGGCCCCTTAAGGACTCAATCATAAGGTCCCTGGAAGCATAGGGTGAATTTCACATGAAACATATCTGGCTGCTGGACTTAGCTGCGCATGGAGCCTGGAGCTTGGTTAATCTGGTTCGAATGTAGGGGCCTTAATAATTGGAATCAGGTTTTTGAGGGTTCCTCATTATGATTATGTATAGTAAAATCTCCCCAAGCCCTATTCTAATTATTGAGGCCCCTTTTGCAAGATCCATGTTGATATAGAATCGCTTGTGGCGGAAGATGGCGGAAGCGACCGTCCTTGAAGACGGTCTCCCGCCGCACCTGCCACGGCAAGTCCGAATCTGGCTCTTGTGCTGGAAAGACCCTCAGCAGAGTCTCGCACTAAGTGCGGATTCAACGATCGATTCGCAGTCGAAACAGCGAAGGAATTTCGGAAAGGAGCGGATTACAGGGACGGCATGCAAGGATTACATCCCTGCCGCAGTGTCAAACTTCCTACAAGTCGTTCGACAGTTGAAATCGAAATCAAGCATGGCATCGCATACGCATCTGGTCTATGTATGCAATCATGCATACATGCGTGTACACATGTATCCACATGTGCATGCCTGCATGCATGCAGAGACGAGTTGGAGGGTGTCCTCTCTTCTATCTCTCTCTTCTCTCTCTCTCTCTCTCTCTCTATCTCTCTCTCTCTCTCTCTCCACTGCCGTCCATCTAGCTATCTACGTGTCTCTCCATCTGTAGATGCACAGTTGCATGCATGCGTTGCAGTCGGCTGGGCCAGGAAAGAACACTCCATGCATGCATGCAAAGTTGTCTCTCTGCCATAGAGCTTTCTGATCCCGAATACATGCATCTTGCAGGATTCAAAGCCATGCTGAAGTTTTGTCTAAACCCTAAACCCTATCACAGAGCGTTTGGTTCGAATCCCAGAGGATGCTCGGATGCAGAAATGAGGATCTTTGGGTCGTTGTTGTGGACGCGCTTGTCTGACCCTGGACATGGCGTCCTGAAGGATTTCACCGTACGGCATAATAACTTAATACCCATCATAAGGACTAAATAAGGCCTATTCAAGGAAGTATAGTCCTACACCCCTAAGGGTCCGTATGATTACGGGTCCAAGCAGCTTATTATAACTACTTGCGCCCATATCTCCTGACCAAGAATCTGACCAAGAATTCAGAATTGCTAAAGCTGCTAGACCCTAAACCCTAAACCCTAAACCCCCAAACCCTAAACCCTAAACCCCTAAACCCCCAACCCCTAAACCCCTAAAAACCCCTAAACCCTAAAACCCTAAACCCCTAAACCCTAAACCCCTAAACCCCTAAACCCTAAACCCTAAACCCCTAAACCCTAAACCCCTAAACCCTAAACCCTAAACCCCTAAACCCCTAAACCCTAAACCCCTAAACCCCTAAACCCCTAAACCCCCTAAACCCCTAAACCCTAAACCCCTAAACCCCTAAACCCTAAACCCTAAAACCCTAAACCCCCTAAACCCCTAAACCCCTAAACCCTAAACCCCTAAACCCCTAAACCCTAAGCCCCTAAACCCTAAACCCCTAAACCCTAAACCCCTAAACCCCTAAACCCTAAACCCCTAAACCCTAAACCCTAAACCCCAAACCCCTAAACCCCTAAACCCCTAAACCCTAAACCCCTCAACCCTAAACCCTAAACCCTAAACCCCTAAACCCATGTACCTTCCAGACCCTTGGGCTCCATGTACCCGGTTTAGGGTTTAGGTTTTAGGGTTTAGGGTTTAGGGTTTAGGGTTTAGGGTTCAGCTGCTCCGGATCGAGCAGTTTTAAAGTAGAGTTGTATTTACGGTTTAGAAATAACACCCACCCACCCTTAGAATCCCATAACATAAGCCATATAAAGTCTTTCATCATCACTCAGAGAGTCGTATCTACAACCTAGCCTGTCACACTTCAATGTCGCCTTCCCACGCCACTAGGAAAATACAACAGTTCATATTGCTCCCACAGCTGGTTTAATTATTTAAGGTTGTCGAGCTTAGACTTATTTTAGATTCCTCCACCTGCACTTATGAATGGATGTATAAACCTACTGTTTCGCTTCTTGCGGCATTAGGAAGAAAACCTCTTGTAGAATTGTTTCGCTTATTGGGGCGTTCGGAATGGAAATCTCTTGCAGAATTGTTTCGCTTATTGGGGCGTTTGGAAGGCAAACCTCTTGTGGAATTGTTTCGCTTATTGGGGCGTTCGGAATGGAAATCTCTTGTAGAATTGTTTCGCTTATTGGGACGTTTGGAAGGCAAACCTCTTGCAGAATTGTTTCGCTTATTGGGGCGTTCGGAATGGAAATCTCTTGCAGAATTGTTTCCAAACCCTAAGCCCTAAATCCTAAAGCCCAAACCCTAGGCCCTAAACCCTAAAGCCCAAACCCTAGGCCCTAAACCCTAAAGCCCAAACCCTGGGCCCTAAACCTTAAAGCCCAAACCCTAGGCCCTAAACCTTAAAGCCCAAACCCTAGGCCCTAAACCCTAAAGCCCAGACCCTAGGCCCTAAACCCTAAAGCCGAAAAATTGACCTTAAACGACTAAGGGTTTGACCTTAAACGACTAAGGGTTTGACCTTAAACGACTAAGGGTTTGACCTTAAACGACTAAGGGTTTGACCTTAAACGACTAAGGGTTTGACCTTAAACGACTAAGGGTTTGACCTTAAACGACTAAGGGTTTGACCTTAAACGACTAAGCCTTAGTCGTTTAAGGTCAAACCCTTAGTCGTTTAAGGTCAAACTCTTAGTCGTTTAAGGTCAAAAATCCGGGGTTTGACCTTAAACGACTAAGGTTTGACCTTAAACGACTAAGGGTTTGACCTTAAACGACTAAGGGTTGACCTTAAACGACTAAGGTATTAACATTTAAATTACTATATGAAAGAGAGGTTTAGGGTTTAGGGTTTAGGGTTTAGTTTTTAGGGTTTAGGGTTTAGGGTTTAGGGTTTAGTTTTTAGGGTTTAGGGTTTAGGGGTTTAGGGTTTAGGGCCCATATACCTATAGTCTCCATTGTAGTTCCCTTTTTTTGGGGTTAACCAGTTTTATGGTTAGGATCCTATAATAGAGATTTTGGTTAACTAAAAAAAGGAACTACAGAGGAGACCATAGGTAGTATATACTTAGGCCTTAAGGTACCTAGAACTATAGGACCCCTTTGAGGCTTAAGTATCTACTGTACAGGTACATGGAGCCTTTGGGAAAGTGTCCATGGACCTACATGGTATACACTGTGACCTCAAGGGCTCCTTGCATAGGTACTTTATGGGGGTCGATGTATGTGCTATTTGGGCACATAGACCCTCAGGGATACTACATGGGTACGGTCTCGATCCCAATTACCGAATTACTGAGTATTCGGCGAGGTCTACCCTTGCTCCGACGTCTTGAAGGGCTCTGACGCTTGCAGTTGAGGGCCGTTCAGGGCTTAGGTTTGGAGTCGAGAGTTACGGGTTTATGAATCCTGAGCCCTATCAACTTCTCATAAGTGCAGCTAAGCCCTAAACCCAAAACCCCTAAGCCCTAAACCATAAACCTTAAGCCTAAGGTCACCCACCCTAAACCCGAAACCCATAACCCTCAAACCTAAGGTCACCCATGCACCTTCCGAGCTGTTGCTGCACCCGAGCGCTGCGACAGCCTGGGTTCAGTCCCAAGCGGCCACCCGTCAAGATGGATCGGGTCTTGGGTCTTTGAGGCTGCTAGTTTCCATAGTATCCTTAGGAATTATGTTAAATTTGTTCATATAAAGCCCAAGAAATAATTTAGAATATTATTTGTATTATGGTTCTAGGGGGGCTATAGGAATAGGTAATCTATAACCTTGTGGGTTATCTGGTCCTAGCAACATTGAGAAGGTTAGCCTTGTTGGGCTAGGGTACTCAGCCCCTAAGGGTGTTGCAGTTGAGTCAGTTTAGGGTTTTGGGGTTTAGGGCTTTTTGTGGTTGAGGCAGTTTAGGGTTTTTGGGGTTTAGGGTTTTGGGTTTAAGGTTTAGGGTTTTTGTGGTTGAGGCAGTTTAGGGTTTTTGGGTCTAGGGTTTTGGGTTTAAGGTTTAGGGCTTTTTGTGGTTGAGGCAGTTTAGGGTTTTGGGGTTTAGGGTTTTGGGTTTAGGGTTTAGGGCTTTTTGCAGTTGAGGCAGTGTAGGGTTTTGGGGTTTAGGGTTTTGGGTTTCAGGTTTAGGGCTTTTGTGGTTGAGGCAGTTTAGGGTTTTGGGGTTTAGGGTTTTGGGTTTCAGGTTTAGGGCTTTTTGCAGTTGAGGCAGTTTAGGGTTTTGGGGTTTAGGGTTTTGGGTTTAAGGTTTAGGGCTTTTTGCAGTTGAGGCAGTTTAGGGTTTTGGGGTTTAGGGTTTTGGGTTTCAGGTTCAGCTGCTCCGGATCGAGCAGTTTTAAAGTAGAGTTGTATTTAAGGTTTAGAAATAACACCCACCCACCCTTAGAATCCCATAACATAAGCCATATAAAGTCCTTCATCATCATTCAGAGAGTTGTACCTATAACCTAGCCTGTCACACTTTAATGTCGCCTTCCCACACCACTCAGAAAATACAACAGTTCATATTGTTCCCACAGCTGATTTAATTATTTAAAGTTGTCGAGCTTAGATTCATTTTAGATTACACTTATGAATGGATTTGTTAACTTATTGTTTTGCTTATTGCGGCATTAGGAAAAAAAACCTCTTATAGAATTGTTTCGCTTATTGGGGCGTTCGGAATGGAAATCTCTTGCAGAATTGTTTCGCTTAATGGGGCGTTAGAAAGCAATACTTCTTGCAGAATTGAAGCCCAAACCTTAGGCCCCAAAACCCTAAAGCCCAAACCCTAGGCCCTAAACCCTAAAGCCCAAACCCTAGGCCCTAAACCCTAAAGCCCAAACCCTAGGCCCTGAACCCTAAAGCCCAAACCCTAGGCCCTAAACCCTAAAGCCCAAACCCTAGGCCCTAAACCCTAGGGCCCTAGGCCCTAAACCCTAGGAGTGACCTTAAACGACGAAAGGTGACCTTAAACGACGAAGGGTGACCTTAAACGACGAAGGATGACCTTAAACGACGAAGGGTGACCTTAAACGACGAAGGGGTTGACCTTAAACGACGAAGGGTGACCTTAAACAAGAGCAGGCACACGAAAAGAACGGCCCTATTTTGCTGCAGAATGTGGCCCGAACGAAGGTTTGGCCTTAAACGACGAGCCTTAAACGACGAAAGTTTGGCCTTAAACGACGAAAGTTTGGCCTTAAACGACGAAAGTTTGGCCTTAAACGACGAAAGTTTGGCCTTAAACGACGAAAGTTTGGCCTTAAACGACGAAAGTTTGGCCTTAAACGACGAAGGGTTGGCCTTAAACGACGAAGCTGGAGGCTCAGACCTTCGTCGTTTAAGGCCAAACCTTCGTCGTTTAAGGCCAAACTTTCGTCGTTTAAGGCCAAAAACCGGGTTTGGCCTTAAACGACGAAGGTTTGGCCTTAAACGACGAAGGTTTGGCCTTAAACGACGAAGGTTTGGCCTTAAACGACGAAAGTTTGGCCTTAAACGACGAAGGCATTAAAGTTTAAATCTATATAGAAAGAGAGGTTTAGGGCTTTTGTGGTTGAGGCAGTTTAGGGTTTTTGGGTTTAGGGTTTTGGGTTTAAGGTTTATGGCTTTTTGTAGTTGAGGCAGTTTAGGGTTTTGGGGTTTAGGGTTTTGGGTTTAAGGTTTAAGGCTTTTTGTGGTTGAGGCAGTTTACGGTTTTGGGGTTTAGGGTTTTGGGTTTAAGGTTTAGGGCTTTTTGTGGTTGAGGCAGTTTAGGGTTTTGGGGGGTAGGGTTTTGGGTTTAAGGTTTAGGGCTTTTTGTGGTTGAGGCAGTTTACGGTTTTGGGGTTTAGGGTTTTGGGTTTAAGGTTCAGGGCTCTTTGCAGTTGAGGCAGTTTAGGGTTCTTGGGGTTTAGGGTTTTGGGTTTAAGGTTTAGGGCTCTTTGCAGTTGAGGCAGTTTAGGGTTTTTGGGGTTTAGGGTTTTGGGTTTAAGGTTTAGGGTTTTTTGTAGTTGAGGCAGTTTAGGGTTTTGGGGGTTAGGGTTTGAGGGCTTTTAGGGTTTCAGAGTTTTAGAGATGGCGGAAAGGGGCATGGGGTATAGATCTTTGATACTTACAGCAAGAAGACCCCAAAGCTTCATTGGGTTTAATATTCAGTCTGCTATTTTATATTACATATTATGTTAGCGTCTTTGCTTCCAGAGCTTCAAAAGTTCGCCATCAACGCAGAGGGTTTGGGTTGTCTAGGATTTAGGGCCTGAAAAGCGCCTATTTAGGCTTCGGATTAACGATAATGCAGCGGATACCATCCTCCTTTACAACTTCAGCCAGACGACCCAGTTTTTGTTATCCAGGTTTGCAGAGCTTAAGGGCTCGAGCTGCTTGGTTTGGGCCCACGACTCACTCGCTCCTTTGACATCTAGAGCTTCTTTTGGGGTTTACTTGGAGTCCCAGGGGGCTTATTAAGCAGGTTAGAAGTAGGGTTATAGTTAGGGTAACTCCCCTTAGGGTACTTATAACCCTATACTTGTAACCTACTTACTAAGTCCCCTCGGCCTCCAAGTACGGTCTATAGGGACGCGGAAATATGGTAGCCTCGGATTCAACCCCAACCCATGAACTCGCCTGAAAGCTAGAATTTCAGGCATCTAGAATCTAGATGAGGGTGTGTCATTACGACATATTAGGGTACCCTACATAGTAGGATCCTTCTCATAAGGACCCCAAAGTGGAAACTCCCAGGTTTGGGGTTTCCGGACGTTGTAGTCAACCTAAAGTCTGCTCAGAGGCTCAGTATCAGCTCTGCCGCAAGTAGTTCCTTTTTGGGATTACCTTATAGGATTCTATATATGAACCCCAAAAAGGAACTACTTTGGAGCCTTTGGGTAGACCCTCAACCGCCCTCGAAACCCTACTTGGAGGGTCTTCATGGGACTTAGAAAGTAGGTAGCAAGTAGACTTATAAGTACCCTAAAACCCTCATTGGGGTTATGGTACTTACAAGTCCTTAGAATAACTACTTACTAACTTACTAAGGCCCCCGACCCTCCAAGTAGAGTCCAAACCCTCCGAAGCCCTGGGCCCTGCCCAGAGGCTCCATAGTAGTTCCTTTTTGGGAGCACCCTATAGAATTCTAAATATGAGCCCCAAAAAGGAACTACTATGGAGCCCTAAGGCAAACCCGAAACCCTAAAACTCTGAAATCCGAAAATCCCAAGCCCGAAACCCTCCTCCTGAGTCCGCAAAAGTCGGTGCCGCAAGGAAAAGGATCCCGGCTTCAAGCAGGTTTACACCCTGGCGCCTCGCTTGCAGGGAGTCTCCTTTTCATAGGCTTGATACGGGGAGTGTTTTCAGGGTTTACGGATCTCGTAGAAGGTTTAGGGTTTAGGGTATTACACCTCTCTATCCCTACACCCCGTAAAGATGACAAACCTCGGCCGCAGCGCCTGGACCGCGATCGCAAACCTTGTAGCCCGAACCACCGCCAATCTAGCCCCCAATACTCAGCCCATACGGTGACCTTTATAGACGTTCTTCTTTAGCCGGTATAGCGCTTATACTAAGCCTTGAAGTAACAATTGCAGGAACTTTAGGCCTCATAGTATATCTAGTTATGATAGCCCTCAGAGGAACCCGCAGAGCTCTTAACCCCCCAAAAAGCCAGATCCCTTCCTTCACATGTAGGGTTTGTTGGGTTGTGCCAGACAAGTCAGAGTCAACGCAACTTCCTCTCACGAACCGCAAGTGTACAGAATTTTGATGAGTTAGCGACATTTCTCCTGTTTGGGACGTCTGCAGATGGTTCTCGTACAATATGGCCCAAAACCTCCTTACTTCTACTTGTCAACAATCAGGCCTCCGAAACCTTGTTATACAAATTCGTCGAAAATTTAGGCGTCTGTAGTGCCCCGAACACCCCAAACCGTCTGCCGAGGCCGGACGGAACCCGGCCAGGCCAGCTATGTAAGAGGAGAGCAGGGGTGCGGGTGTGTAGGGTTTATTGGCTTATAGGGTTCTATAATTGAGGGTTTAGGTGTGGAGGGTTTAGTGTTTAGAGTGTTGGGTTTATTGATTTAGGGTTTTATAGAAGGGTTTAGCGTAGAGCCCTTTGAGTAAGTTTATAAGTTCTGTAAATGGTCCGAAGACGGAAATAGCCTAGCGTTTGATAGGGGGGCTAAGATGAGTAGGGCACTTTTTCACGAGATCCATCTACTGGATTCAAGTGGCCACCCTAGAACCTTTGCCATCTGCTGGATCCTTTCACAGTAATATAGAGGTTTAGATATTCAGGTCTAGGTTTGAGGGCTACAGCGGAAGTTCTCAGTAGGAGAGAAGGTAACATTTAACCTTCTTGGGTTGGCGCAACCCCTATATAATCCCAAATACTAGCCTGTAATTCTTAGCTTGAACCTAGGCCAAAGAATGGCAATCCTCTGAATAATAAACCCCGCACCTTGAAGAAGAATTGTCATTAAGATTCTGAAAGTATTTAAAGCGTCAGGGAAACGGGGGTGAGTGAATTCCGGGCTTTTCCAAGCTTGTGTCGGGTTTAGGATTCAGTGTTAGGTCTTCATCAGAGGCCCTAAGTAGTTCATGTTCATATTCACATAATAGGCCCCAAAACCCTATAGTTATTAAGGCTATTATAGTCCCCTTATAGTATCCCTTATAGTAACCCTTTTAGGCCCCTGTTACAGGAAACCATACAGGATATCTCCCTAAACCCTAAACCGGTTCTCAGCGCCACTTTGAAAGCCCAAAATCCTACCAGACACCGAAGTCCACATTCCGCAATTTAGCTCAAGACCGAGGGTTCAGGTCCCTTGTTCCCTTGCTTTAGGGTAAAGGTCCCTTATAAATAAGCTCCTTCTAGGTTACTCTTGGGTAGCTTAGATCCCCAATACCTAACCTTCAAACTTCTTGGCTTCTTATAGGTTAGTAGGAATCGGATTTTTTAACAGTTTAACCTTTTATTTCTGTGGTTTATTGGGGTAGCAAGTTAGGGTGTAGGGTTTAGGGCTCCACGTCCAAACCGAGATGGAATAGATTCAGGTGAGCTCCGAAAAATTCCATGAAAACTCCGACTCAAACATAGAAGCCGAAATGATTGTATAGTTTATAGGGTTCAATTTCACGAGTTTTTGAAGGATCTATAGGGCTGAGGATAGATGCCTGAATAATTGTATACACCAGATAACATGCCCCAAAGCCCTATTCTAATCATTCAGGCCTCTACATTGCGCTGGCCTTGAACCATGGTAGGCTTTGCGGATGCCTGCGAACACACCAATAGCCCAAAGGGTCCAAAGTAACTCTGTAGTAGAATGTAGGGTTTCTATAGTAGGAACTACGATTGATTTAGGGAAGTATCCCCCATAACAGTACCTAGCACCCTTTGGGTAGGCGAATCCTATTTCCAGCCATGCTGTCAGGTTCATTCTCGTAGACACTCCGTCCAAGCCGGCGGGCAGACGCGTGCGAGACATTGAGGCGGTGTCCTTCAAGACTGATACAGCGAACCCCAGAAAGCTGGAACATGGGTTTGGGATGGTTAGTGCTAGGATTCCCTTTTGGTTTGCCATAAAGGAATGAGGATTATAATGTTCCAACTTTTGGGCTACTACTTTAAGCCCGACGCGGACCGTAGCAATCCTACATATCCGGGTTCCCCAGACTACTAACTGCATGGTTTGGGTATGCTCTGAAAAAAGAAGGCTTGTGGGGGCAGGGTCAAGGAAACCCTACGCTAGGGTTGTGTGACAGGGCATTTCGTTTATGCAGGCAGCCTTCCCGGTTGCCCTTGGGATGTTTCAGGGTTTGAGCATGGATGATGGATCATGTTGCTTGTGCGGCGGGGGGCCAGGGTCATACTAATATCTTCTGCTGCAATTCAAGCATCGTATAGGTTCATCAGTGATGGTCGCTGAAAGTAGGACCAGCTGGGTGGCTCTCGCAGTTGAATTGGTGGCGACGTTCGGCCTGTTGCCGGGATTATGGATCAGGAAATGTCGGTAGGAATCCCCTCTTACTTCCTTATTTCCATGCTCGGATGGCATACCTCCCCCTTCCGCTTGCATGTTTGGTAGCAAGCGGCGCGTGAGGCCGATTGCAGAAAAGCACGGAAAACAACAACAAATATCGCCCAAACACCCTGAGCCCCATACCCCAAACACCCTGGGCCCTATAGGGTCTCTTCGTTTTCACCAGCTGCCGCACAGGAACAGCGAAAGAACACGGCCCGGAGCTTCTTTCACGCATTTTGCCGGAGCCTGAGATCAGAGTCGGACCAGTTTAGCGGTTCATGTAGTTTTGGGGTTTGGAGTCGAGGTTGTTGGGTGTGGAGTCGAGGGTTGAGGGTTTAGAGGTATATTCGCGAGAGTCCCTCTATATATATATATATATGTGTGTGTATGTATATATATATATATATATATATTGTATGACAATATACCCTAACAGCCCTCTGCTATGGCTATAAAACCGCAAAAATCTCGCCGACCAAACCATATATAGAGCCGCGTTGGGATCGTAAGCAATCGAAAGCCCTATACTATACTTTCAAGGGTCCAAGTCCCTGATAATCATATACTTCCAAAATCTGAACCTACATAACTACTACCCTAATTCTGAGTACCAATTATTGGGTCCTTTGGACCCTTGGGGTACTTTCACTATGCCCTCCCCCTTCCCATCTTCTTGGGCTTTCGTCAAGATAAGACCGAGAAACACACACAGCAGCTTCAGGGGAACAGTGTAAAATGGGCCCATGGACCCCGAAGGTAATCCACTTAAAGCCCTGAAGCAAGCCCATCCCAAAGGGTCCTTAGTACCGATATGGTAGAATGTAGGGTTTTCATAATGAGAATTACTGGTATGGTTTGGGCAAGTATCCCCCATATAGGTACTTCGAACCCTTTGGGGAAGGTGACCATCCCAGTGGCATCGTGGCTGACTTCACGACGCCCCTCACACGCGAGGCCTTCAGCATTTGCCGATCTGCGTGAGGCAACATAGAACGACCTAGAGGTCCCATAGTACTGTTATGGGGGATACTTCCCCAATTAAATCATAATAGTAATTCCTACAGAAACCCTACATTCTACTATATGGGTACTTTGGACCCTCTGGGAGAGGTCTGAGTACTTAGTCATCATGTTCCCGTATCGTCCTTTCCATAGCACTAAATCCTAAACCATAAGCATATTGCAAGAAGCATGCCATGAAAGGCTACCTATCATGTTCTTCGGGAGTGTCCTGTTAAGGGACCACCCTCAACCAACTCAAAACACAACCAAAGCCTCAAACCCTCAACACTTCATGCTTCACATGGCTTTAGAATATAGGGATCTGGATCATTAACTGCAGTATCGCATAAAGGTTCTTGAATATGCGTACCATGCTGCAATATACCCAAAGTCCACTACCCAAAGTGCTAGTCCAATCACTCAGGTTCTTACATTGCGCTAAAACTGAGCCCAAAACCCTTAACGCTGGGATTCCCTATACATTACTCTTATAGGATTGAGGCTATGGGGTTTCCAACATTTTGGGCTTTTACTGTAACCCTAGGTTAGTTCCAGCTTGTGTTCTTGGGGCTTCCCTGTGCGCGCCGGACTGCGGAGAGTTTCAAAGGTTTAGGACTGAGTTTAGGGTTTCGTTTAGGGGCTTGGGATAGGACTGTTTCGCTTTAGGTTTTAGGGTAATCATCTTCATGAAGAGAGATATTCGATATGTCTGCATCTTCTTTGTGTCGGTAAGGCCGCCCTGCTTTTCAAACGTTGCTTCACGGTTTTACGGTTCCACGGATGTGCTTGTTGATGGTCATTGTAAATGGACATGGGTTTTGACGTCCTGGGTTGTAGTGTCAGTGAAAAGTTAATTACGGCTCAAGTTGATTCTGAGTTTATGAACGGCTTGAAAACACAAGCTTAGGCCAAACCCTGAACTGCGAACTGCGAAACCATAGTCACTGAATTCGCAAGATATGCTCGGAGAGACTGAAGGCAACAAGCTTTCCCCCAACCCCCGAATGCCCACACCCTCAACCCCAAATTCCTAAACCCCAAAGGCTAAATCCAAGACCCACTCAAGGAGAAAACCATAAACCCTAAAGCTTAGAAATCCTGGCAAAGCAATACCGGCACGGTGCAAAGTGCCCGGTAATATCTGAAAGTTAGGATGCCGGCACATGAGGGCGGATTCCGAGTTGAAATATCCAGTGCAGCTTTATCTTAGTATTAGGATCAGGGTTAGGATGTAGGTTAGGATTCAGGGTTTTGGGGATGTCTTGCAGTTGCATTGACTTTTTTAAAGCACCCGGAGCCCTAAAGACCCGAAGGTAGGCCTGAAATCCGCTCCCAAGTCCTAGAATCCTAGAAGCCTCAATCACCCTAATTCGGGACCCAAAAAGCACAAAAGCATAAGCATTTTGTAGGGATATCCAGCTTCGTGCAACCACTCGCTGACGGTCTCCAGCACGACGCGACACGGCGGAGAAGGCCCTGCGTCTGCTGCAGCACCCTTAAGACCACTTGCGGATGGCTGTGTTGAACATGCATTGCCGAGTCGCCGCTGCACGTGGCTCGAGGATCCCACTGCGCTCATGGAGGCGCTCGAGGAGCGCTTCCTCCCACAACTCGGCGAGGCAGAAGCTACTGTGGGAGGTACGCGAAATGCACTTGCGTGCCTGCTGGTGCACTGTATAAGACTCGCGCTAGCTGGACAAGTTTTCTACGCTTGGCTGCAGTTCCTTGGCTCTGGTGACTTAGTCTTTTGTTGGAAGGGCTGAGTGATTCCTCAGATTCCGAAGGTATGAGGGGTTTTATAACAGTTCCACAAGCAGTCAGGGTTTTCTAGAGATGGCGAAACTATGAGGCGCAGTAGTTGCAGTGACTGTTTCGGCTCTCAAATGCAATGATGCTTTGCGGTTTAGGGTGCCTCTCCTACTTTCTCGGTTTTCGCGCCTTGCTGTAACTCGAGTTCCTGTGGGGTGGAGTTGGTGTGTTGATGCCCAAAGCCGTAAGGCAGGGTTCCTGTAACCGTTTTGGCGAGATGTGGGTTCCTCTGAGGGGCCAGGCAGAAAGGGCTCACTTGGTTCATCATTTCATTTTTTAAGACCTGCGAGAAGCTTGCAAAAACCCTTTCGTACAATCCAACAAATGTAGATCAGCACAGCCATAGCATTGATGTGTGCCCGGATGGTGTAGGGTTTTGCAGCTTGTGCTGTCCCCGTGGCCTCGGTCCTTAAGAGTAATGTGCGATTTGCTCTGTGCAACATAACCAGAATCGGAGCATTCAAAGTCGGCCTCCGGATCCTTGCTTTCAGCCACGGCTTCTGTGAAAGACAAATCAAGCAAGCAAATTTGCCGGCAACGCCATGTCCCCCCTTACACACAGTGCACACGTCTGTTCCGTTTGCACGCACTCGCTGGCCGCCCCACACACATGGCTTGTGCACTCGCCGTCCTGCACGCATACACACGCCGTCATGCGCACTCCCTCCCCCAAAAGTAGTGTCTTGCAGATCCGCATGCGAAGTCGCAGGCGGCTGGTCACTAAGGGCAGTTTTTTTCCCCAGCATGCAGGCGCACCCCGGGGCTGCGGCTGGGGATGTAAGACCTGCGAACCGGGGGGCGCATTGAGACTTTGCATCCAGGAGTGTAGAGCTGCCCCTGCTCTTGGCTCGTGACGAGCAAGTTTTCCGCCAATCCTCAGACAAGCAGCTGTATGGCTTTGGATTATCCTACAAAGATTTTGGTGACGACTCTCGTCGCAGAGGTTGGTCGGAGCTCCTTAGGCACTTGCAACTGGGTGAGTGGGCCTTGGCAAAGGTGTGGGCTTTTGTGCGTTTGACGGCCCAGTGGCCGTTAAATGTGTTCTCCAACGAAGATCCTGCTGATGCTATTGACTCATGCCCGCACTGTGGCCTGCAGGAAGTGGGTGTTGCGCACGTTCTCTGCCACTGCCCACATTCGTTGGCGGTGTTTGTCCAGTCTGGACTCTCCTTGTTTGCGAGTAGGTCTGGGAATCCAGAAACATTCTTGTATATTCTGTTCCACAGCACGATCTCGGGCGAAGTGGACGCTGCTCGGGTTCGCTCTGTAGGCCTGGTTGTGACGGCAGCATTGAAGCTACACCTGCAGCTCTGAAAGGGTTGAGTGTGGCAGGGTTGTTTTCCTTGGGGTTTGTGCAGTCTTGTCTTAGTAGTTTGATGGCTTCGTGGCTTGCCATGATCTGCTCTAAGTCTGGGGGTCTGGCATCGTTGTGTTTACAGTGACATTCAGGCAGTATTCGCTGATTACACTTGGTTTATCTTACATATGTGTGCGCTGTGACGACCTGCCAGTTCTGCTGGGGGTACCGCGCAGCCCACCCAAGCCCTCACATTCACGCTTGCGAGCCTGGGTGACGGCTGTTGTGTGAGCACTGAGCATTGAGCATACCTTATTGGGCTTCATTATAAGGGGGTTTATATGGGATATCCTTATCCTAACTTCTGCTTATGTGCTTTTTTGGGGCCCTATAAACCCACCCTAAACCCTAAACTTGGAGAACTTGAAGACTTGTAAAAATCAGATAAACTTTAAACGCTAAACCCTAAACTCGAAACCCTCAACTCGAAACCCTAAACTCGAAACCCTAAACCGTGAAACCCCTGAAGCGAAGACTGTCTGTCCTGCAGGTGCAAGATCAAGTAAAGGCTCGGTCTTTGAAGGTTAAGGGGGCTCCTTTAAAGGGGTTTTACAAGGGATCCTGGGGGCTCCTTTAAAGGGATCTACAGGGCTTAGGGGGTTCCTTTGAAGGGATCTGTAAGGGATCCTGAAAACTCCTTTAAGGGATCTATATGTTTAGGGTTGAGAGTTGGCCGTGAAGGATCTGGGGTTGCTAGCATGTAAGGTCTAGGGTTTAGGGCTTCGGAGTTCGTTGTAAAGTTTGGGGTTTATGTAGGCTTTCGGAGCTCTTAGTCAGGGTTCGATAAGGGTTTAGGGACTTCGGCACCCTTGATTGTCAAAACCACTCTTATTCGTCAAAGGCCTTACAATCTGGATCCGGGATTTCAGCCCCTGTTGTGGTAAGAGGCTTGTTTCTACTCGGACACATAAGAGCCCGATTTGAGGTGTGAGCTTCATCATGGTCCGATTGAAATCGAGTATGTAGTCCTCAAGCATGCTAACGCTGTGGTTTCATGTACAGCCCAGCGTGCCCTTCCTTGCAGTGCGACTTTGGGCGCTTTGGAATCCCCTCCAACAGTTTGGTTTTTGTGCGCATGGTCCATCACATGGCTATACTATAACATACACTGAAGCCCGACATGTTCGAATCTTTACGTTTTCTATACTGGGTACACTCCAAGAAGATGCATCCCCTGTGCAGGTGCAGGGCCGCAGATTGCTGGAAACGCAGCTGGAGGCTTTAGGGGGCTTTGGGGGGGTTTAGGGTTTAGGTTTTAGGTTCTGAGTAGTCTGAGAATTTTGGGTTTGGTGTTCAGGGCTTAGAGGAAGCTTTTGGTTTCAGGGCTTGAGGGCCTTTCGGTTTGTGTCCTCTGGGTTTATGCTTTGGGTTTGGCGCTTCGAGGGTTGAAGCTTCAATTGTTCGCAGCACTCTTGACGAAAAGCTCCTGGAGCAATCCTCCGAAGGGTTTGGTTGCCTCAAGCCAAGTTTTTTGTTTTTTCAGGTTGCCGGCAAGGTTCCGGTAGGATGTTGCTTGGAGTTCCATATCCCCGTGATTCCCGAGACATTCATCGTCACAACTTGCGTCTCTCCCGGGAGGTGGCACGCCTCCGCGGAGAGATGCGACGGAGGCCTCAGAGAGTCCTAGGACCTAGGAGGACTCAGGGGTCACAGGTTTTGGGTTTAGGGAGTTATAGTAATTACATAGTCTCATTAATTAAAGTTTTTGGTTTTATAGGGTTCAGGGCTCGTAGACATCGTAGATTCGTAGAGTTGTGGTTTGGGTGGAGGTTAGGGTGCAAAAACGCTCAGGACCTTCAACGATGGGAAGGATGGCACGTTCCTGTTCATGGATACCATAGATTCTCCTCCATGTAAGTGGTACTATAACTGTAAGTGGTATTGCTGGGTTAACATAAGGCAGCTGTTTTGTCCAACAGCTGTAATGCCATCAGAGCTTCAATTTCAGGGATCTTATACATGGACACCTCGAGAGTTTTCTCAAGCGCCAAATGAAATATCACTGGAGCCTGAATGTTCAGTCTTTCCGTCGCAGTCACCATATGCTTCTTCTATGTTATACCCAAAGTTCCCGTTCTAATCGTGCAGGCCTCGTGTATTGGATC
This sequence comes from Symbiodinium sp. CCMP2592, assembly GCA_905221615.1. NCBI lineage: Eukaryota > Dinophyceae > Suessiales > Symbiodiniaceae > Symbiodinium > Symbiodinium sp. CCMP2592. The sequence continues at coordinate 1,367,107 of CAJNDT010006191.1, read as the reverse complement.
CTCTTTTCTTATATCCTACACCGTCAAGTCCGTGGGCCCTGAGCTGTCTATTCAGGCCTATGAGCATGTCTGGGATGAACTAAAATGGGACACATCGTACTATTGTTGTGCGATATATGTGATAAATGAGTTTCATCGGAGGTTCAATTTCGCTACATTACAGAGGCTCCACTAAAGACTAGGCCTTCTTCAGGAATTGCTCTCATGTATTCTCGAACGGGTATTACACAGGGACCCCAACCGCAAAGCCTTAAAACGTCAACTCCTAGAGTTCCAAGCCCAAATTTCCAATCCCTAACCGTTTGAAGCCTCTGAACCCTAAGCCCTAAGCCCAAAACCTTGAACTATAAGCTGCTAAACTCAACAAAACCTTACGTCCTAAAATCTCAAAACCCCTGCACAGCCCAGACCCGAAAGAATTACAGGGGAGATCCCTTTGGGACGTTTGAGCCTTGGGAAACAGCACCACGTCAGAGCCGACTTGGAGGCTGTTGCAGCAGAGTTGCAGAAAGCGGTCCAGGTCTTGGAAAGCATGTCGGTCCAGCAAGGGGGACCACAAGTGAGTGCCAGCTTTGAAGGGGTGCAACAAGTGCAACAAGTCGTCGAGACAGCCCTGGATGGCTCCCAGCTGGGGGCAGACACTCGGGCTGCTGCTGCAGGAGGCGGAGGATCGCGCGGCGGACGTCACGGCCTTGCAAGAAGGGGCCATCGAAGAGCCGCCGCGCCGACAGGGGAGTACAGAGGAACAGCTGCGAGTAGTGGGGCTTAGGGTTGAGGGCTTTAGGCTTCAGGGTTGAGGGTTTACGGGGATGTTTTAGGGCTTAGGGTTGAGGGGAAACGGTTCGAAGTCAACTAGGGTTGTGCACAAAGGACTCGGACAACCACTAGGATTACTAGGATTGAGGCGAAGAGGGTTACGATCACATGTTTTGGGATTCATTTTTGTGGTTGTGCTTGCCCGAAAATCTCGCACAGGCGCCGGCAACTGTCTTGCAATTATGTGTTTCTGTTCCATTCGCTTTTGTTGAGCTTGGTTTGGCTGGCTCTGGATCTGCTCACCGTTTAAAGGGAACTCCAGAAAGTTGGAATATGGATTAATGATAGGATCCCCTATAATTTACCTTAAAGGGGTTACGGTTACGATAATGATATTCCAACTTTCCGGCTTTGCTGTAAGCGGCCCTGGGGTGGACGTGTCATCAGTAGTCCGGCACGAGCAACAGCAAGCGAGACCAGCCGAGTACCATCAAACTGCATAGCCCTAAACCCCTAAACCCCTAAACCCTAGACCCTAAACCCTAAAAAACCCATTGGGATCGCACCACCTCATAAGGAGAGCCTTCAACACGGGAAGCTAATTACACAGCACGTTGGTTGCTGTTTTGGGGACCGCTAGATTTGACCCTAAACCCCTAAACCCTATAAACCCCTAAACCTAAGCCCGAAATCCCTAAACCCCTAAACCCAAGCCCGAAACCCCTAAACCCCTAAACCCTAAACCTCATATAGATCCCTTAAGAGGAGCCTTCAGGATCCCTTATAGCTCCCTTTCTAGGAACCCCAAATCCCTAAACGATTTAGGGTTTAGAGTTTAGGGATTTAGGGTTTAGGAGTTTAGGGTTTAGGGCTTAACCTTAGGAGATTCTATGGTATAGACGCACAGTGAGAGGCCCTACGGCAGAAAGGTCCTCGATCACAACGAGGTCCTGTGGTCGAAGCCCACCAAGCCTTGTATCATGTAGCACCTTGACCCCCAACCCTAAACGCTAAACCCTATAAGGCCTTAACCCAAACCCTAGGATGCCCAGTAGTGCCCTTATTCCCTTTTTGTAGTCCTAGGTTCCCTAAAGTTACCCGTTACCAAAAAGGGAGCCCTTTTCATTCCTCGGTTACTGGGCATCCTAGAATATCCTAAACCCAAAAGCCTCTGACCGCCCGAGCTCCCTAAACTATCCCCTTCGGAAGAGGGTCTGGGGTAAGCAGTTTGGGGTGTTCGGACTTCGAGGGTTTAGGAGTTTAGGGTTCAGGGTGCATTATTTGCAAAAGTGGACAAGACGCAACAAAATCTAAAACCGCAGTTCAAGATGAGGGAGCGGTTACAGGCAGTGGCAACGAAGACCGCGCAAAACATGATGTACGCACTTAGAGACAAGGCAAATCAGCCTCTTCAGTGTTGTGCGCCCACTGTATCCCTGTTCCTACAGGGAATCACGAGGTTGGTCAACGAAGTGCTGCAAGAGGCTCTAGGAGACGACGTCATCTTTGCTAATCTTCCGGGGCTCGAGCCAAAGTTCCTGGCCGACGCAGCATTTGGGCGCTTTGATCCCAAAGATAAAGCGAATTCCGTATGGTCTTGGGCAGACCTAGCCGAGTGCGACACCAGCCACCATAGGGTAGTGTTCATCTTCACGGGATTGTTGCTCAGACATTCGCCACGGAGATGCCTCCCGAGACGATTGCTGAGCTCACAAACCTCGCAGATGAAATCTTTGCACAGTTCAACGACTGCGAGAAGCGCATGGGAAAGACAAGCACCATGAAGTCCGACGACAACCTGACTATCTACGCGGACACATCTTCGGGTGAGAGTTAAGGCGGGGCTGTGGCATGTGGTGTATGATGACCCAGAAAACAGATACGATAACAAAAGGTTGTCTATGGTCCCAATGCCTGGATCTGGGGTTCAAAGCATGGAATTGTGCCTCCGGATTGCAATGCGAATCCCGACCCCGCCCCCCCCCGGGTACAGGTAGGGGCCCTCCACCTGAACCCTAAACCTCAAATCCTAAGTCCTCAATCCCAGACCTAACCCCTTCAAATCCTAGACTTGCACTCCTGAACCCTGATTAACCACAAAAACCCCAAGCCCTAAACCCTGAACTCCGGATGGAGAAGGGGGTCGGGGGGGATCCGAGACTCGAAGGTTTTGTTCATCTCCCCTCACCCGGCATTCGTTTTCTTTTTTTGCATGGCACCACCTTGATTGTCCTTAACTCCCCCCTACCCCCAGAAAAAGCCCAGTGCCCATATAGAACCCCTTAACCCGAGCCCCTTGATTTAGGGGGTTTAAGGTTACTAAACCTAAAGCCCTAAACCCATGGAAGGACTCACCCACGGCCATGTATCAAGCTCAACTCTGGAACATTCCCACGGCCTGGCGCCCAAGTCACAGTTCCGGGACCCTAAAAGTATGTAGAATAATAGCCTTTTAGAGGTTTTGGGCCATTATTTTACTACCTTTGGGGGGTGTAGACAGTTCCGGAACTGGGTCGAACCTCCCAGCTTCCAAGGATTCAAGGGTTCCTTTAAACTTAAGGGATCTTGAAGGGTTCCGTCTTAAGTTTTCGGTAAAGGGTTCCTTTAAATTCTGGTGATCTTCAAGGAACCTTGAAGGGGGGGCTTAAGGTTCAAGGAATCTTTTCAGGGATCCTTCAAGGGTTCCTGTTTAAGCTTTAGGGGATCTAGGAATATGAAGAGCCTTTCCGCGTCGCTTCAAAGGGTCGTATAACATAAGATTCCACAAAGGACAGCTTCAAGGGTTCCTTTCGAGATTCCTTTAAGGGCTCCTCAAACAGAGCCCAGAGGGGTTCTATGGGATATTTACACGGTCCCGTCAATGGCTCTACAAGGCTACTGTACTACTATTGTGTCGAGACACCGACACTGCGAGTCCAAGAAACCATGATCCCTAAACCCTATGAACCTTGAATGTTAAACCCTGCACCCAAAAAACCCTAAACCTCAAATCCTGAATCCCCAACCTTCATATCCAAAAAGCCCTAACCCTCAAGTTCTGAATCTCAAACCTTAATATATGCAAAAAGCCCTAAACCCTATAAGCCTCGAAGTAATGTTTGAATTTAATTCACTCAGGCGAAGCCACCGCAGCCCGTTCTGCCCTCAGCGCTGGCTGGCGCAGGCGGGGTCCCTGGCGCTCAGAGGCTTTGGAGCTTAGGTTTGGGGTTTAGGGTTTAGGGTTTAGGGTTTAGGGTTTAGGGTTTCAGGCTTTTGGGGTTTTGGGCTTTTCGGGTTAAGGTTTAAGTAGGGTTAGGTTACCCTTAGGACTCATATATTACTTTAAGGCTTTTGGGCCCAAAGGCCATATGTACTATATAAGGCTTTTGGGGTATTTTGGGCCTGAGGGTTGGGGTTTCGGGTCTGGTTTAGGGTTTAGGGTTTTTTTGGGGTTTAGGGGCTCGAGCTTTAGGGTTCAGAGGTTCCCTAAGGGGTTACATTAAGGGTTCCTTTAAGTTGTGCTTCAGGGATTGTTGTGAGGTTTCTTCAGAAGGGCTTCTTTGAGGATTATGTTGAGGTTCCTTCAAGGGTTAAATGACTTACAGGTTTTGTTCATGGTTACCTTAAAAAACACTAAACCCTAAACCCTTCACCGTAAATCCTAAACAAACCTCAAGCCACATCAAGGCCTTTACGGGTTGCTTCGGCTTCTTGAAGGGCTGTTTATGCCAAAGCTGGGGGTGTTCAGGGTTTGTGTTGGGGGTGATCAGGGTTCGGGTTTTGGCTATCCGGGTGATTTAACTTGATTGAATCTAAGGGTCCAGTCATACGAACGGAAGGTAAGGGTTTAGGGTTTAGGGTTTAGGGTAAGCGTAAGTACAGCTGATGGCTTAGACAAGCGCTTTCGAAGCATTGTGCTTGAACCGACGGATCAGGGTGCAACGTTGTCAAGGTATTCGCACCTGGGGCACTGGGATTAGTGGTGTACTTAGAGGCCCTGGCTTATAACCCTACTTAACTTACTAAGTCCCCTGGACCTCTAAGTAGGGGGGGACCCAAAGCCGGACCCAATGTCTCGCACCCCAAAGTCGAAAGCCTTCCTGAAGCCTTGTGGTTTCTGTGAACACGGAAGCTTGAAGACTATAGAGGTAGTTCTGTGAAGGTGCCGCCTTCTTTTGGTTTACGGTTTCCTGAAGGGGCCCTAATTTGCAGAACTACCCATAGGATTTACTAACTTTACCCAGGCCCAAAATCTTCGCGCACGATCCCCCGCAACCTCGCTCTATGCGAGACTTCCAAACCCTAAACCCTAAACCCCCAAACCCTAAATCCTAAACCCTAAACCCCTAAACCCTAAACCCTAAACCCTAACCTTTTCTCGCAGATGGCGAAGGCAACCTCAAGGATCGAGTCCACTGCTTCAGGGTGTAGGGTTTAGGGTTTGCTTGCTTCAAGTGTTTTTCAGGGCTTTACGGGGCTCAGGGCTTGTAGGGCTATCAGGGGATTCGGTGCTTTTGTTGGGCCTTTTGGGGTACGTCAACCCCAAAAGACCTACATTGCCGGTTCTTGATTATAAAAGCGCTTTTGAATCCCTTAAACAAAGGTGTTTAACCTGGGCTTAAGTCTCGTCGATTGCAGGTAAGGCCTTAAGATTCGGCGTTAGGGTTTTCGGATGTCGTTCGGGGTTCCGAGATGTGGTGCAGGGCGTCAAAGGTTCTTGGGGTTTGTAGCGGCTGTAAGAGTTCTACGCACTTCCCTCTATGTGTTAACATCTGTTCTATGTCAAACATGTGATACCGTAAACCCTAAACCGTTGAGAGTGTTTTCTGGAAAGTAAGGTAATGAAATGTAAGGTATACGTATGTATGTATCTATGTATGCATGCACGCGTGCAGGTATGGATGGAGAGACGGGGCGGATCGATGGATGGATTGATGGATGGATGGATGGATGGATGGATCGATGGATCGATGGGTGGATGGACGGAAGCATGGACTAAGTTAAGTATGTGTGTATGCATGTACGTACGTAAGTATGCACGTATGTCTGTATGTACGCATGATGTACGCATGTGTTTTTGTACGCAGCGCAGTGCAGGGCAACACATCGGAATGGAATAGAATGATGCAGTGCAATGTGATGTCATGTAATATACTATATACCATGTCATAAAATGTATATGTGATACAACTGGTATAATGCAATGTCTTTATGATTAGTCTTTATGTATGTATGTTCAGACATGTGCGCATCTGAAGCTATGTGAGCATAGAGCTTGGCTTACGCCAGAGCAGGAGGAGCGAGATCTGCCAAGCAGGCTCGAGAAGGCTGGTGGGGTATGTCGGGGTGTTCGTGTTGGGGGGAGGGGGAGGGGATGCAGGGGTTCGGTTTTGAGTGTCTAAGGTTGACTGGCTTCGGTTGCCACAGACCTGAAGTCCGTGGATGTAAGGTTATGGTCTGGGGTTTAGAGTTTAGGGTTTAGGGTCGTTCGAGCGCTGCATGGGCTTATTCGTTGAGGTTTCTCACCCTGAGAGTCTGAACATAACTAGGATGCCGCTGGGGTTTCCCAGTACTCTACTCTGGACGGCTTCTGGTATTGACACCCTACTAGTTGGGAACCGTGGGGCCCTTAGGACGGCTCAGCCTCAAGGTGCAGGCCTTCGACTTTGAAATCTAACCCCTGCCCAGCCCTCCCCCGCTGGAGGGTCATGCCCTGTCCACCATCTTATTGGGTGTACACAGTTTCATTTTGCGTTGGTTTTAATTACAAAAGGGGAACCCCGAAAAGGGGTAGGGTACGACGATCCGTAACCTTAAACCCTGAACCACAAGCCCTAAACCTCTAAACCCTTAAACCTTAACCTGTAAACCCATAAACCCCTAAACTCTCAATCAGCTTACACCAAAGAAAAAAGGCAGAGGCGGCGGTGCTCGCCGCCCACGAAGCTCTGGGTAAACGGCTCATGGAGGTGCCGAGAGAGTCCAAGATCATCCAGGGGGTTTCGGGTTCAGGAAGTTCAGGAATGTATGGTTCCATGAGTTGTAGGGGCCTCAACATGATAATAAGATTTATGGACGTGCACCCCTGGCCCACGACCACCCCAGCATTGCTTTTTGCGAGATTGTAGCTAGATTCCTTGAGGTTTGTGTGTGGGGCTCTTTGTGTTTCAGCTCTCTGTAGTTGAAAGCGCACCCCAACCCCCCCGAGAGGGTCAATGGAAGAGGGGTGTGTGTGAATGAAAAGCCGCTTCATGGGCCTTATATGGCTCTACTAAAATTTTGCCCTCAGCATGCTAAGTTCCAGTTGTGTGCATAAAGCCGCTGTAAGTTTTGACTAGGATATCGGAGTTGGGTCTGAGTAGGAAAGTATAAGGCCTAAAAAGATCGTTCTGGGTTTATGGCTGTTGGGACCTATTTCCATGACATCTAGCATCTGTGCACCTCTGCGTCCAGCACTTGAATTCGAGGGACCAGGAGACTTAATTAGTATCCGGTAGCATTCGAGATTTTGCAATTAAGTCGGGCTATAAACCACTACATCCAGTTGAGTCATAGGGGCCCTTAGGGTTGTCGGGGGAGGGAGGGTAGGGTATTATCCCCTACCCGCCTCCCTCTTACCCCCCTAAGGGTCCCTATGATTGAGGAGCCAAGGTTTGAACTCGGGGATGATGGCCGTGCGCTGGGTTCAGGCTTCGGCAGTTTCCCTAGAGCTTTACTGGGGCCCAGCTAGTGAGTCATCACCCAGACCTTCCAAAATCCTTCTTTCGGGAATATTCCTTATCGTCTATGAAGGGGGATCCCTATTACGATTTAAGGCAGATTGCTTTGAGGTATTTCGGAAGGTCTGGGTAGGCTCCACCTGAGCGGTCGCGCGCATTCTATTCGGGGTCATCCAGACTTGCCGGGTTTAGGGTTTAGGGTTCAGGATTTAGGGTTTAGGGGTTTAGGGTTGTTTAGGGTTTAGGGTTTAGATGGGATCTTCAGATGGGGGACCCTGACCTGACAAAGAATCGACAACACTCGGATCTTTATTCTCTGGACCACTCACTAGCACCTATAGTATCCTGATTATAGGGTATCCCTAGACTCTGAAACCTCCATTTGCTAAGTTCCGCGGTCTCCAACTGGGCTTTAGGGCTGCGCCGGCGGCGTGATGTAATTCTTCGTGATTCCGATTGCAAAAAAGCAAGAGCGAGGACGAAACGAGTGCACTTGTCGAGTCCTTCGTGATGGGCCACTACCTTCATGGCGGCAAAGCAGATATGTTTGCAATCTTCGCAACGAGAAGCTTTGCTTCAGAGTAACAGAAGCGCGGGGGGGAGTTCAACAAAAGTGGTCGGTGCTGGGAGATACGATCAATCCGCGAAGTTTCTTCTTGTAGCTTCGGACACCGTAGACACTGTATAGCTGGGTTTTCAGGGTTTCAAGTTCCCAACCCAAAACTATGTTCCTAAGCCGTACTGGGGCACTCACTAAAACTTGGTCAACAGTGGGGTTAAAAGTATCCCAATCGTACCCGAACCCTAGACTCCCTGGGCCCTGAAAGCGAGTAAGCCCTATCAGCCGTAAGCCTTGGAAGTTAAGCCCCAAAGCAATTAGAACCTTGCACCGTGACAGGTTCTCCGGGCTGCCATCTATCAGGATCAGGCTGGCGAAGCTTCTGAAAAGCGCAACGGGAGCGATAAGGTTTTGCGGTCTTCTGGATCAGGGCTTAAGAAGCAGACCTCGGGGTGCAGGGATTTTAGGGTTTGGGGTTTTGGGTCTAGCAAGTCTATTAAAACTCATTAGTGACAAGCGTAGGTTACCTAAACCAACAAAAAATTGTTATTTTCTTTGGTTTACGTTGTTCTTTGGGCATGGGTGCTTGGGACCAAATACTAAACCCACCCAATCCTTTAAGATATGCTGGGTCTCGTATTACCTGTACTTAGGCAACCTTCACATGATTTAGGGTTGGTATTATTCTGATTCCGAAATCCCTATATACCCTAAGCCAAACCGAGCCAAAAATCTGGCGAGCATTTCTTCAAGTCTCCCGCAGGGTCCTAAGTACTTATACTAGAACGTAGGGTTTCTTTATCAGGAGTTACCATTCATGATACAAAGGGTTTCTATACTAAGAGCTACTAATATGTAGGGTTTCTGCTTTAGGAACTCGTATTCTGATGTGTAGGGTTTCTATTTCTAGGAACTACTAGTACGATTTGCGGAAGTATTCCCCAAACAGCACCTAGGTTTTGAAGTTCTGAGAGCACCTGGGACTCTCTGGGGTTTTGAAACTCTGAGAGAACAGGTCGCTGTGCTGGTCCAGCGCAGTCACACCAGGCGGGGCAGCCAGGGTTTAGGGTTTACAGGGTTTGGGGTTTGAGGGGTGGACATGGGCAAGATGGTTTCGCGTTCTGTCTGCGAGAACCGGAATTCTATGCTTCACCAGTCAAGACAAAACCCTGCTTGCCCCTAGACCCGTATCCGTGGAGAAACCTTCAACCCTAGTTGCCCTTGTCCTCCAAACCCTTGACCCTAAACGCTAGAAAAACCCTAATCGCTACTTGGATGTTTATGGGTAGTTATAAGCAGGGTTATAAGTCCACCGAATATGAGTTATAAGTTTAGTAACCATACCTATAACCCCACTTATCACTAGTTACACATGAACCTCCAAGTAATCCCTACATACCCCTTATCATCGGCAGGTTCCTCGAAGATTTGCGCTCGGCTAGCGTGGCGCCCCGCGGCCCAGGCCAGACGCCTATTCAGGGTTCAGGGTTTACCTATGTACCAGGGTTACGATAAGGGTACTATAAGGGTTCCACTGAAAGGCTCTATACGGGTTCAGAGTTTCCGAAAATTAGGGGTACCTGGTTTTGGGGTCCTTATAATGAGGATCCTACTACTAGGGGCTCCATAGTACTTCCTTTTCGGGGTTCATATTTAGAATCCTATAAGGTAATCCCAACAAGGACCTACTATGGAGCCTATGGGTATACCTTGAGCTACCAAAGCCTACTTGTTTGTAGGGTCCCGATATATTCGTGTTTATAATAAGAACCTGGGAAACAGTACAGTAGGGTAGTTTAAGGTAGGCTAAATACAACCTGATCTAAATCATCCGTCCTGCACTCGATTAGTCTGTATAGCTTTATATCTGAAAAAGACAGAGCCCTAAACCCAAACCCATCTCTAAAGAATTGCAGGCGCCCAAGTATTCAGTATTGAAGGATTTTGTGTCCTTATCGAAAAGAACTACTTGGACCCTTAGGGCTTTCTACAAGGGTTTACTGAGGGTTTTACAGGGCTTTAAAGGGTTGTTTAAGGGACCAAGTATACTTTGGAACTATGGGGTGCTTTGGACCTTCAGTGAAACCCTAAACCCGTAACCCCTAAACCCTACACCCTAACAAAACCCTAAACTCTCCATAGGCCCCATAGTAGTTCCTTTTTGGCTTCATATTTAGATTTCTATAAGGTAAGCCCAAGAAGGAACTACTCTGGTAGGGGCCTATGGGCATCCTAAACTCTCTTGAGCATTTGGAGCCTATTGAGGCCTAGAGTTTGGCCTGAGCCGGTTTATGCTGTAGAAGCCGCACTGCCCTAGAAACCCAAAACCGTCGCCTACACCCTAGAAGCCCTTTAACCCCTAAGCCCTGAAATCCTAGAGGCCTAAAAACCCGGAATTCTGAACCCTACAACCGGAGTCCAAAAGAAGCATGCAAAGCGGTCCAAGCTCGGATCAGTCCACACGGGGTAGCTTTCGACAAGGATTTTTGTTCCTAAAATGGAAGAATGGAAGGGGGTAAAGAGTACCGTGCGACACGGCCCAAAGTCAGAACCCACCAACAACACATCTGCGTGTCGAGGGGTTCTAGGGCGTGGTTGAGGTTTAGGGTTTAGGGTTGAGGTTGAGCTTATACCCAACCAGCATCAAACGACCAACCAACTTGATCCTAAACCCGACGAGACCGGACCCAGAGCCGTCTCGACCCTGCAAGCCCAACTCCTATATCAACCTAAGATAGGGGCCTTAGAAATTAGAATAGGGTTTCGGGGCTCATGATACTATAGTTATGATAGATAAGGAATCCCCCGAAATGTTATAGGTAATTAATTAAGGCCCCTACGCTACTTCTTGGTGTCCCGTCGATCTAAAGATCTTGGGGCTTTGGTTGGAGGTGAAAGTTCGATGTTCAGGTGTTAAGGTAAAAGCCAGAAAGTTGGAATATGGATTAATGGTAGGATCCCCTATAATTTACCTTAGAGGGGTTACGATAATGATATTCCAACTTTCTGGCTTCTACTGTACAGGGCTACCAGGATTGAAGTTCGGGGATGTGGAGTTGGAAGTTTTGCGATATGCTAAGATCAGGCTTGAGTTCCGAAGAGGGGTTGGTTGAGTGACAGTTTGCCCAAAGCCCCAAATAGAGCCTACTGAAGGGTCGCTGGGTTTCAGGTTTCCGGCCTTTGTAGGAGTTAAGGTTTCGGGTTTTATGGTTCAGCTGAGCTTCATCTTCACCAAGGTAAGGCCACAGTCTCGCAGCGGGGAGCGTCACAGACTCTTCTACACAGCTTGAAGCCAGTGGGGGAGGCCCGAGACGGAGATCGGGATTGGGGATCATTTTTTAATTGATTCTAGGATTTTAGGGCTTAATTATAGGCTTAGGGTTATCGGGGATTAGTTGTTCATTGATTCTAGGAGTTTTAGGGCTTATAGGGTTAGCTTGACTGTTGTTTTGTTTTTCTTCGGGGCTGTTTTGCAGACTAAGATTGCTTGTAAGGCACTTCTTTGCATGACAGGTTATGCAAGACACGGATGCTTAACACGGACCGACATATGCAGAGTGACACGAAAGAGTGCTACATGTTGCTTGGGTCACGTGAATAACCTTGTAAAAAGCTTGCAAATGAGGCTACTTGTACAAGTACCCATACAAGCAAGTGTCGCTCCAGTATACCTTACTAGTCCATATTGGTGATTTGCCTCAAGCGGAATTATCATTGATTGTATCCTCATCTATACCGTACACTACATACACTTTGATCCTTGCTAAAGGTGGGGCGAGAAGGTCCACAAATCGTATAGGCCTTTCAGCCACCAGTCACTAGCTGGGAAGGGAAGACTGTACTTAGGGCACTTACGGTCGCAGCTATAACCTAGGCTGATGGATTCCTCAAGCCGTAAAGGAAAACCTTAAATCCTAAACCCCACAACGAGGAACCGCCCCCCCCCCCGCCCCCCCCCACCCCTACCCTCGCTCCTCTACGCTAGTCCACCATCCTCTGGTTTTGTGGCATAGTGTTTGAACCTGATTAAGAAACCTTGGGCCTACAACCCCAAACAGTAGTAGGATTCATAGAAGGAATCGTTTTTTAAAGGCCCAAGGTTTCCTAATCAGGTTCCTACATTAGGGCTTTGTATGGCTCTTGGCGTGCAGGGCCTGGTCTTTGAGAGAGTGGACTTCGTGGGCTAAAGGTTTCCCGTCGAGGGTTTACGGAGATTTATTTCACGACAATCCAAGCCACGAAGTGCTTGAATTCTATCGGCTCTTCCTAGTCCTAGTATGAGTGGTACTGCAACTACTACCTCCTAGTACTACTACTACTACTACTACTACTACTACTACTACTACTACTACTACTACTACTACTACTACTACTCCTGCTGCTGCTACTACTACTACTACTACTACCACTACTACTACTACTACTACTACTACTACTACTACTACTACTACTACTACTACTACTACTACTACTACTACTACTACTACTACTACTACTACTACTGCTACTACTACTGCTACTACTACTACTACTACTACTACTACTACTACTACTACTACTACTACTACTACTACTACTACTACTACTACTACTACTACTACTACTACTACTACTACTACTACTACTACTACTACTACTACTACTACTACTACTACTACTACTACTACTACTACTACTACTACTACTACTACTACTACTACTACTACTACGGCGACGACGGCGACGACGACGCAAGTTCTGCAGGTACCTCCCAAGATCAAGGATTCCGGCACAGGCCTGGCTTTGGATGGAGGGAGACTCTTCAGAGACCCGCTACATCTGCATGGCATAGTTGTTAGTTTGGGGTTTAGGGTTTCGATATTAGAAGTAACCAGACAGCCCACTGGGCGGTGGTAAATTTCGCGGCCCAGGGTTAGGGCAGTTAAGCTCAACACCGATTGGCCTTAACTTTTGGAATAGGGGTTGGAACAAAAAGTCAAAATCACAGCTTCCAGTGGTCGCGCACCCTGAAAAGGTAGCAAAAAACACGGCCCGAAAGTTAGCGACCGTTGAGTTCAACACCGGTGTTGAACTTAACTGGTTTCACTGACCTTAACTTTTTTCCCGGCCTGGAACTACCGTCAATTGTTTTTTCGCTGCCCCCAATGGCTGGGGGTTTGGGGTTTGGGGGTTTGGGGTTTGAGGTTTGGTGATTTGGGGGTTTGGGGTTTGTGGTTTGGGGTTTGGAGTTTGGGGGCTTGGGGAGTTTGGCAGTTTGGGGTGGGGGTTGAGCCGACGGCCCATTTGGACCACAACTTCTGGCTTTGTCGCAAATTTCGAAAAGAAGAAGAGCAAGTCGCGGCGACAGCTATCGTACTTGTTGGTAGGTTTAGGTTTGGTTTAGGTTTGGTTTGGTGTGTGTGTGTGTGTGTGTTTCCCCATGTGCTTTCGGACCTCAGGGCAGTAGGATCGGTAGGCGTTCGGCCACGAAACCGCTACTTCAAGAGTTAAGGCTCGTCGGCCCCCAAACCCTACATCCAGCCGTAAACTACAGTTTCAACCCCTATTCCAAAAGTTAAGGCCAATCGGTGTTGAGCTTACCACTGGGCGGTAATCACAGAATACACGTTACGCCCTACTTGTGGCTCGCATGATGACTTAAGACATGCAGCCATGGCGTGTGTAACTGTGGTGTTGTTCTCCGTGTCTGTGCAATCTCGCATATGTCTGCATACGTACACGCTTCTTTGCATGCATCCACGCATGCGTACTTAAATACATAGACGCAAGCAAATACCCATCCATCCGTCCGTCCGTCCATCAGCAGCTCTCAGACCCGGTCCCTAAACTCTCAACATCTCTCAACCCTCTGCACCCTTAGAACCCCCAGCCCCCCTGAAGAGGACACTGAAGTGAGCTCTCCTAAGCTACGAATCCTCCCTGCGAAGTTCTGCAACCTGCATCCGAAGCCGGAACTGCTTGGAAGCTCTGCTAAACTACTATTTGCTTAAGAACCACCAAAAAACAAAAAATGATAATCCCTATATTACCCCCATAAGGAATATATTTCTTATTTTTTGGGGGGTTCTTAAGCGAATAGTAGTAAACCTGTCGCAAAAGGTCCGATAACAGAAGAGCATACAGTAGAAGCCAGAAAGTTGGAATACCATGATCGTAACCCCTTTAAGGTAAATTATAGGGGATCCTACCATTAATCCATATTCCAACTTTCTGGAGTTCCCTTTATACTTTGGGGGCCCAAGGGCCTACCAAGCACCTACTATATTGCTACTTGGACTTTCGGGGCTTTGCAACTACACCCGTAGCCGCTCTTTCTTGGAGGCTTCCCGGTTTTTGCAGAGATTGCAGCCGGCATGGCAGCTGCGAACGTGGAGGCTACTTCCCCTCAACCCTAAACCCTCTTCGGGGTGCGGGTCAAAGGTTGCTGGCGAACTGGGCATTCAATTTTTTGGTGACTTGGGGATACGGTTCACGCGATGCCACAGGCAACACAGCAACTCCTAAATCCCAAAGGAACGCCAAACTCACCAAAATGCCCGACAAACCGAAACCTTAAACAACAAAAACCAGGCCAGGGAGGTGTCAGAGCTTATAAGTTTTTGGAGGTGTCGGGGTCTCGGAAATCGGGTTACAGGTTACAGGGTTTAAGTGGGGGGGGGGTGTAGTATAAAGTTTAGGAGGAGAAGTTAGACAAAAACTCTCAACAGCACCCCCCAACACTCGAAACAACCGTCAATGAAGCATGCTGCTTCCAATTTCCGAAGGGGCCTTATGTTGATTTAGGGTTTCGTGCCCAGGGTCTTGGGTCTACCGTGGTCTCCATCGTCGTTACTTTTACGGAAGTGTTTACCTTATAGGATCCTAACTAGAACATTGGTTGCGCTGAAATTTTTGAAAAGGCATTACATTCGAGACTATAGGTAGCCACCAAAAGCCTTGAAACCACAGATCCTACAGCCCGCCACGCCCAGGTTCAGGGCCAAAAGCCCCAGTTTATGATGTATTCTGACTTAGAGGCCCAGGGGAGTTTGTAGGTAGGTTACAGGTAGAGGAATAGGTACCTAAATGGAGTTACCCCAATTATGACCCTACTTACAGTGGACTTACTAAGTCCCCTGGGCCTCCAAGTAAGACCCCCGGAAATGGGGGTTCCTATAAAGTACCCTTAGTAGTATAGGGTCCCAAATTAGGGGATCTACTTTCCCTTAAAGATCCCTAAACCCTAAACCCTAAAGGATCCCTTAAAAAGGAGCCCTTAAAGGAACCCTACTATGTCCCATGATCCTCTCGGGGGTCTGGGAAGCAGGGGGCTTTGGAGATGTAGAGTCGAATTTACCTTAACACCCCAAGAGACTTCAGAGCTTTCTCATAGGAGGCCGAAAGGGGTTTAGCCTATGGGGGGTTTAGTAAGGATTAGAGTTCCCATAATAAGGTTCATAATTATTAAGGAATCCCTACCCCAAGAATCTTAAACCCCCCTTTTGGCCTCCCATCACTTTCAATCAAGCCGGTTGGGGGTTGAAGGGGCTGTAGGGTCTAGGGAAGTATAGGGCTTTAAAAGGGGTGTAGGGTATAGAGCCTCATCTTGTACCTGGACCCCCAAAAGTGTGTAGAATAATAGCCTTTTAATAGGTTTTGGGCCATTATTTTACATACTTTTGGGGGTCTAGGTAGGGACCTTAAATTATGGGTGCATGTTTTTCATGATGTGACGTCTACGTCCCACGGGATTGAAGATTCCACCGGACCATACCTTTTCTTGTCTGCTTCGCAAGGGGTTTCACATTCCCTGAAACCTTGCACAACTCAGATCATTATTCTTGTGTTGTTTATTGCAGGACCGTCTGCCCTGCCTGATTTTTGATTGGGACGACACGCTCTGCCCCACCTGGTGGATGCGCGCTGCGGTTGCATCCAGAGTGTACGGTCAGTCTGCATTGTAGTCCCTTTCTTGGCAAGCAGGATCCTGACTGTCCTAACTGTAGCTAGCACCTTTTATTTTTTAACCAAACCAGGAACTGCTAGGGAGAGTTCCGGGTCGAGGATTAAGGTTTACAGACTCTCCGATAGCCTCTAACTCAGGCACTCCTGATCAGGAGCCCCAGGATTTTCAATAGCCCACTTAAGGATCAACTCCTCTATGTTCCTCCTCACTAGCTAACCCCTTATAGAACCCCTGTTATGGAAGTTTGCAGTCTCCGAGCTATGGAGTCGCTTGATACTGGGGCGTGGCGTTCTGAAGGTTCCTGAAACCTTTGTGGTTTAGGGTTTTGTGTTTAGGGTTTGGGGTTTAGGGTTTCGGGCTTGGGGTTTAGGGTTTAGGGTTTGTGTGTGTGTGTGTGGAATCTTACTTAAAGTTCTGGGTTTAGAGGGTGTATAAGCCTCATGCCAAGAAACGCTTTTTGAGGCTGCAACTCTGCAAGAGAGACATACCTTGTCGCTGTTCTTTTATGCTGGGTGATGCGTGTGGCTGTTTGCTTGCGACAGGCATGGACTGATGTTTAGAGGCTCCGGATCTGTCAAGGGCTCTGCAAAGGGGTTCCTAGCAATCATGAGATCCGCCGATGTCTCATTCTCGAGCAACCACTGCGAGGCACCAGGCTGATCTTAAACTTCTTCGCATATTGCTGCTCTTTTTGGGAATCGCGAGTCTGAGCGGTAAAGGCGGTTCTGGAAATCCAGGGCTGAAGTGGAAGTCGGTTGAGGTTGTGGCTGTTTTATCACACAAGGGGTCCAGGCGGGGTTTAGGCTTCTTGTGTCTTTTGAGTCTGTGGGCTTGCCTTTGATGACTCGTTGATGGTTTGTCCCGGTGCAGACCGGCGCTCGCAGTCTTGTAGTATGCCTTCTCCGAACTCCCCAGCTTAGACCGTAAAATGTCGACGGCCACCGCAGCGCACTTGCAACTGCTCCCAGGCTCGACACTGCCACAAGCCGGCCAGGACGCTGTTTTCTGCCCTGCCCTGACCTGAACTGTCATGCCATGTCTCGTCCAGTCATGTCGCATCTCCTCCCCCGTCCCCGTTGTCGTGTCGTGCGGCTTTATGTCGGATCATGTCAGCTGGTGATGATGACGACGTAAAGGTCGAATCGTGTAAATTATGTTGCCGCGCTGCTGTTAGTGTTCGTGATGTTGTTGCTTTTATGACCCCAGCCACCCTAATATAGAAGCCTAAATAGTTACAAATATTATCCATCAGGGTTCCGTACTGTAATTTTACTATAATGTACCGCAAAACCCTACTGCATTCTAACTGTTAAGGCCCCTACAGTACCTTACACCGTAAACCAAAGTACCTCTTCGATTGCGGCTCCTGATACGGGCTCAGGACTTGAGGCGAATCCAGCAACCAGATTAAGAAATCCTGGGCCTCTGACCCCAAAATAGTAGGATTCATATAAGGAACCCTAACAAAGGTCCAAGGTTTCTTAATCAGGTTCCTACATTATGTCGGTTGAGGGTCCAGAACCGAAAGGTTAAGACTTACAGGTCTCAGCGCCACCTTTTGCTGCGGTTGCAGGCTGTTTTGAGTTTCCAAGGGTGCTGGCTGGTGGCAACAGCCTGTTTGGCTTCGGCATCTGCTTGGTTTCCGGCTTTTAGATGCCAGTGAGGTTTCTTGTAGTCTCGCTCACTTACATATTTTGCTTTCAGGCTTCTACTAGCCATAACACTGCACAATAGGAAGAGTTGTCCGGTTTGACCTTTCGGAAGGAAGGTTTGCTAGCCCCCAAGGTATGGCTAACTGAAGCCTTCTAGACTTACTTTGGGTCAGGAGGTGTGGGATTTTCGTAATTAGGTTTGAGCTGTGTATGTGCAACCTGAACATCCACCCCTTGTATCGATGTCCGCATCCTCTCTCACCCTAACCCTGAGTATGGAGAATGAACTCAGTGAGTTTTAGTTCATCTAGCGGTGTGCAACCTCTCCACAGCCTAGAGCCTAAGACTTTAAGATAGCCCACCCCTAAACCCTAAACCCAGGGCCTAAATATCCCACACAGCCCCTAACATGGTTCCATTAGAGCCTTCAGCCGCTTCTACCTTGCGGCTCTAAGCTCCAAACCCTTCACCCTGAGCCCTAAACCCTATGAATTTTAGGATCCTACTATTATAGGGGCCTGAATTGTAAATACCAATACTATTTTTTGGAGGTTGGTTCTTAGTATAATTATAGTACAGTATACCCCAAAGCCTCATTCGACTTGTTAAGGCCCCTATAGTAAGACCCTTAGACTTAATAGACCCGAAAACTCCCCTAAACCAACCTGAGCCGTGAGGAGGCTTCACCGACTCAGGTCGTAAAGCTTGCACTCCATGCAGGCCCCATGTGGACGCAATATGGGAGCTTGAATATTTCAACATGTGTTTCCGTATTGCTCGTTTAGAATACGCAATGGATGATACTTTTCATTGTTCTTACTTTTCCTCGTTATGAACTCGAACTTTGAATATTTCTACGGAGTAGCACACAGAACCCCGAGCCTATAATTACCCGCAAGTAGAAAACCGTACGCCGGTTCTCTAAACCCTAAAACCCCCACGCTAGTCCCTGAACCATATTTCGGATCCCCCCTCAAGCAAAAAAGCAGCCGTGGGGTTTTTGGTTTTCCTTCTAAAAGCACCAAAGGTTTCTACTGTCGGAACCTGATTCAGAAACCCGACTGTTTTGCGGTTGCAGGCCCCGGGTTCCTAAATCAGGTTCCTACATTACGCTAAACCCTAACCCCTAACCCGTAAGCCCTGGAAGTGGCCCTTCAGCGCTTTCGACTTCAAGGCTCCAAGGGCCCGGGCTTCGGGGGCTCTCCTTAGGGTTTAGGGTTCAGGGTTTAGGGTTTAGGCTTTAGTGTTCCTTTGTGGGGGTTCATATTTTGGTTCATTCGAGGTAATCCCAAAAAGGAACTACTATGGGGCCTAGGGGTAGGGCAGAGGACCTTGGGGTGGTTCGGGCTACTTGTGCTTATAACCGGCGAAAACCTAGGAAAGTTCGGGTCGTGGAGCGTGTGAGCAGTCATGGGTTTATAGGGTCCCCGAGTGTATATAAACCAACTCAATGAAGTTTTGGTTTTAACGAAATTGGAGTTTCCGAGACTTAGAGATACCTTCTTTTGGGGTCCTTCGAATAAGGATCCTACTTTCATTACTATATTAGGGTCCCCCAGGTTCTGAAACTCCCCAATAATTCGGTTTCCCCCAAGGCTCCAAGTATCCAATAGTCATATACTCTCCAAAATCCTAACCTACATTGGTTTAGGGTTAAGGGTTTAGGGTTTAGGGTGACCTACATCACTACTATCCTAAAACCGAGTAATGTGAGCTCGTGATTATTAATGGTCCCCTCAATAGAGCTAAACTCGGCCCGGCACACAATAATAAAAGGTCCCCTCAATAGAGCTAAACTCGGCCCGCACACAATAATAAAGACCCCTCAATAGTACTAAAACCCGTCCCGTTGTAAAAAAAATAAGGTTTAGGTAGAGAAGCAGTCCTACTACAAAGTGACGCCCTGGAAGAGGAGAGACAGAAACAGCTGTACTACTGTACTATTACTGTACTATTACTACTATTGTACTACTAAGCTACTACTGTACTCTTCTATTATTTGTATTAATACTGTACTACTGTACTATACTACTGTACTATTGTATTACTGTACTCTGCTACTGTATTACTGTATTACAGTACTATTGTACTACTGTACTACTGTACTGCTGTACTACTAATTACTGATAGCCCCGGCCCCCAAACAACTTCGACCCCGGCCCCCCAAACAACTTGGACCCTGAAGCGCAAACACGCTATGATTATTATGGAGTTTGTTCTTGTTTGGCGGGGGTTTAATAATCAGGAGCCCGCATTACCTAATTATTGGGGTCATGTCAGGCCCAAAGAATCCCTCAGCCTAGCAGGTCGTGTGGAGCAGGTGCTGAGAGCGGCGCGGAGCTTCGGTTCAGTCGACATCGTCGGGGCCCTGTTTGATAAAGTGTCGGGCCCAGAGGGTCCAGGGCCTAATTAAGGGCTTGGTAGTTTAATACTGCGGGTGTGAGCGTTTCATGCTTGAAGGCTCAGTCAGGGTAGCGATGGCTGCTTTTACTACTTGCTGATCATACCGTCATGGATGCATTGTTTGTTGTCGCATTCCAATTTTGTGGTCGTGAAGGTTATTTCGGCGACGACTATGACATCGGTACTTATATCACTAAATACTTTTTCCGTGTCGTTCGATGCTTTGCAAAGATCCAAAATCATTGCCGTCGCTGCGGCCTTCCTCAATATTTCGTGATATAGCGAGAGCGTACTCTTGCTATTGTAACCTGTGTGATTGACACTGTCGTCATGTTGTTGCTGTGGTGGTATCATTGGTGTTGGGCGAACTCACCTTCCTATGTTTTCATGCAAAGATTTGCTTCAAAGCTATGCAAGCCGGCGGCGACCGCCCCACGCTGCTATGGCTCCATGGGTCCTGAACACGATGACGAATATGGAGGCACAAATTGTGGCTGCTGATGGCTCTTCGATGACGGCGATGATTGCGGCGACCAACACGGCCAAGACGAAGTCCCCAATACGACGGATGTCATAGTTGCTGTGGAGTGCTGTTCCTAAACCAAACGTTGGCCTGCTTGTGCTTATCTCCAGTATGACTACAATGATACAGAAACTTCAGGCAGCCAGGGAGAGAGAGAGAGAGAGAGAGAGAGAGAGAGAGAGAGAGGAGAGAAGGAGAGAAGGAGAGAGAGAGAGGAGAGAAGGAGAGGAGGAGAGAGAGAGAGAGAGAGAGAGAGAGAGAGAGAGAGAGAGCGAGAGCGAGAGCGAGAGCGAGAGAGAGCGAGAGAGAGAGAGAGAGAGAGTGCGGGAGAGGGTGAGAGAGACGGAGGACACACAAGGAGGGCGCAGAGTGGCAGAGGGACAGAGGCTTCTACCTCTACACCCTGAACCATTTTGGTCCGGGTTCATTACCCAATGCTGCCAAGGTGACGTTGGCAAACCGTCAATGGCTCGCCAGGGCCACAGTGGGTACTTCTGGTATTTCCTGAGACTGGGATTTATAAGCCCCTATACGCACTCCTACTTAATCCGAAACACCAACCCCAAAAGCCTCTAAACTTGCCGTAAACCTCCAGCCCCAACACCCCATAGTAATCTAAACCCCTGAATCCCTAAACAAACAAATGCGAGTGCTGTAGCGCTGCCGGTGTCAAACGGGCTCGTTTAGGCAAAGCTTGGGGCCTCAGAATGCTCTTCGGAGGTTTGCAGGCTTTTGTTCACCCTTGGGATTTTGAGGGTTTGGGGTTTTGGGGTTCAGGGTTTTGGTAGGTTATTAGATGTGCGTGGGTTCCATATTAAGCCCCTAGCCCTCACCTCCAGAACCAAAGCCTGTTTGGGGCTGTGCTTTCGGGTTTTACTGGGGAGGGGGTTTAGGGTTTAGGGTTCTTTTCACATTCTGCGCCGTTCAACCTAAATATTTTATGGCTGATTCCTTAAATCCTTAAATTCTTTTATTAGTAAACCCTAGTTTTATTCAGGTCATCCTTGTAGTAGCTGAAGCACCTGCAAGAAGAGATTCTCAGCACAATAGAGATACGTAGGACATGTAGGAAAAAGCCAATCACGCTGCAGCCGTCATGCCGAAGCAACTAGCTGCAAGAGATACTTACAGTAGCTAGAACAGTATATAAGTAAGCAAGCCAAAGCAGCACCCTCCTCCCGCGACTCGAAAGTTAACATGTGCACTAATCCCAACGATGAATGCATCTGAGGGCTCGGGCTCGAAAGACCCGATGTCCGTTTGGGACGACGCCCGCGCTTCGCCGTTTGCCTCTACTATGTCTCCCCCATGCCTCGGCAGACGTGGGCTGAAGCTCGATAAACCTTACCTATAGGGTCATGCCCTACCCCTTTTTTAACGTACCTACTTTTCCGTGTAAGAGAACCTGACCATAAAACTAGGTACCCTAAAAGGGGGTACGGTATGACCCTCTAGGAAAACCTCAGGCAAGTCCAAGTGCGAGTGCTGAAACCCTACACCGCCCTTCCATTCAGGACTACAAGGGGCTGGCGGAATCTTCGTCCCGTCCGCGCGGCCTGGACTATCTCCACGAACACGCAATTGGTATGGCCAAGTACGTCGTGAACCACCCAAAGGCTCCATATACCTGTATAGTAGATACTTAAGCCTTAAAGGGGTCCCTATGTAGGTACTTTAAGGCCCAAGTAACAAGTATATACTATATGGGTACATGGAGCCTTAGGGCCACATCAGCAACCTTTTCGATTGGGCGGTAGATGGTCTGGAGAAGAGCCAGTCCCGCAGCCCTCCTTTAAACCCACCCAAACCTTAACCCTATCCCTCCAGGGACCTTATTATGGGGTCCTTAAGGGGTCTAGGGCCCTAACTATGACATGAGGTCCTTGGAGGGATAGGGCAAATCCTAAACCCAGCCTATAAGGTTGGTTGATGGTTTGCTTCTAATCCTACAATGCATGATTAGGGACCTCAGGCGCCTGAGGTACATTTATTAACGCGCCATGTCTTTCGGATGCCTCTTGGCCCAATACAGGCGCCTTAATCATTAGAATAGGGTGTTGGGGCCCATTATGCTGAATTAATCACGCGGCCACCGAAGCCCTAAACCCTACCTTTCCCCTAATAGAATCCTTATAGATCCCTCTAAAGGGGCCCTTAAAGGACCCTATATTAATCACCCAGCCACCTGAAGCCTCTCGGGGTTCGGTGCATAGTTTGAGGCCTCCTCCTGGTACGGATGCCTTATGGACTCGGGCTTAGTGTATGACCCGAGGCGTACTACAGTGTTCCTTATTCAGATGCCCTATGGATTAACACATAGTGGCTTATTGTATGAATTACGGCCTGTCCCTTATTTGCTAAGCCTGCAAAACCAAATTACAATCGTTGCAAACTCCATTACACCCCCTGTAACGCCCGATCAACACCCGATATTACCAGGTTATAATCCCTAAACCCCTAACCCAAAAGCTTAATTAATTAAACCCTAAACCCCGAAATGTCCAATAATTCCTGGGCCCGACACAGGAGCAGACTTCTCGGTTTATGAGCCCTGGGAATCTCGATCTGCTTGGGCTGCGACTTGGCTGCTTTGAGTTCTTTGGGGTGTAGGATGTCACTTAGGAGTTGCATCCTTCAGGAGTTTGTAGGGGGGTTGAGGATTGTAGGGTTTCGGGATGGGGTTTAGGGTTACAACCCTCCATCAAAAGCTTTTGGGTCATACTGTTAAGGGTGCCCAAGGGCTTCTGGTGTTCAGGCTTTCCATGGGTTTAGGGTTTAGGGTGGTGTAGGCTTTACGGGTACAGGGCTTCTTCGGGCATAGAGTACAAGTTCGGGCTTGATGCGTTCTGGTCTGGCGTCATCATGTGCGGCCGGGGTTGATGGTTACTGTTATTGTTTTATTGTTATTAGTAGTAGTATTGTTATTATTAGTATTATTATTATCAGATTATAACTATTGTTGTTATTATCATTATTATTATTGTAAGGCTGCTGTATCCCTGAGATGTAGCCATTTGTTGCTGGTCTTGTTCTGGCATTCTGGGATCTGAACAGATGATCAACAATGATATTACACTGGTGCTTACTTTGGGTTTAATTGGGATTTCGGGTTTAAGATTGTGGCCTGGTGGTGATGTGAAGGAAGTCTTCCTGCCTTCGGATTTTCCTCAGACTGTCACAGCCAGCACTTGAGCCAGTTGGTGGATCCTGCAAGAGACGGTAGTTTACGATGATCAGTGTCAGTACCCTTAAACCCTAAACCCTAAACCCCTAAACCCCTAAACCCTAAACGCACTAAACCATGAGCCTTCAGCCTCAGGCCCACGACCTTGAGTGCCGTAGACTTGAACCCCTGAACTTTGAGCCCCCAAAGTCCTGAGCCTTAGACCACGCGACCCTAAAACTCCAAACGCCCTGTATACCCGAGCCCAAAGCCTTGAAGAAATCTCAAAACAGCACACCCTTAACCCTAAACCCTTGTACCTAGACCCCCCAACTACCCTCTCAATATATGTACCCCAAATATCCACTATTGAGGGCCATAAGGGCTCCAATAAAGGGCGCTTGGGGGGGGTCCTGGCATATTCCCTAAACCCCTAAACCCCTAAATCCTAATCCGTAAACTCTAACCTTAAGAGTGCACACCCCAAGCCTAAACCCGTGTAAAGTCTCAAAGGTTCGACGAGCTTCAGATACAGGTGCTCCTCGGCCAAAATGCTGCAGAGGAATGGGGTTTAGGTTTAGGGGTTTAGGGTTTAGGAATCCCCACGACTCATTGCGGCTCCGTCAAAGGGTGATGGGTCCATGTACCCAAATGGGGCTGTGTAATAACCCCGCGCCTCTTCGTTCTGTGTTCGCTGGGCGCCTGTTGGAAGGATAGTGTTTTGGCTGGAAAAACGATAAGAAGAAAAAAAAACGATAACGTCAATTTATGATGTCAGTAGTCTTGTACATTATTTGCTGCTGATGGCTTGTATGTTGTGCATTCGCCGCGCCTGCAGAGTTCCACAACTCAAATCAAGCAGCTTCATCACAACCCTCACGAATGCATTTCGCCAGGGACTCTAAATGCATTCGGGCCCGCGCACTCGGGGTTGGGAGGAGCATGGACCACGTTGGGCTTTTTCACGGCGATTTGAACACGCACTAACCGCTTCGTCACCAACCTCGCGCATGCATTTTGGCACGGATTCTAAACGCATTTGCTCCCTGCACTCGGGTTCGGGAGTGCGGGGTATCTTGGGCTTTTACACGGCGATTTGGGAACCGCTTCGTCACCAACATCACGAATGCATTTCGGCACGGATTCTAAATGCATTCGGGCCCGCGCACTCGGGGTTGGGAGGAGCTTGGGGCCAAGTTGGGCTTTGTCACGGCGATTTGAACACGCACTAACCGCTTCGTCACCAACCTCGCGCATGCATTTTGGCACGGATTCTAAACGCATTTGCTCCCTGCACTCGGGTTCCCTGCCCCTGAACCTCAAACCTTAAACCTTAACCCTAAACCCCAAACCCGAATCCCTAGCCCTTAACCGTACCCCATCTTAAACCTTAAACCTTAAACCTGAACCCCGAACCTGAATCCCTAGCCCTTAACCTTAAACCTTAACCTTAAGCCCCAAACCCGAATCCTTACCCCTTGACCTTAAACCTTAAACCTTGACCCTAAACCCCAAACCCGAATCCCCACCCCTTAACCTTCAACCTTAAACCTTAACCCCAAACCCTCATTGCAAACCGCTTCGTCACCAACCTAACGAATGCATTTCGGCACGGATTCTAAATGCATTTGCGCCCACGCACTCGGGCGTGGGAGCATGCATGTCGGCTGTTCACACGGCGATTTGGGCAACCGCTTCGCCGCCAACCTCGCGAATGCATTTTGGCACGGATTCTAAACGCATTTGCTCCCTGCACTCGGGTTTGGGAGTGTCAACAGTAGTACAGTGGACAGTAGTAATACGATAGTAGTACAGTAGTACAATAGTAATACAGTAATAGTGCAGTGGTAGTACAATAGTAGTACAGTAGTACACTAGTAGTACAGTAGTAGTACAACAGTAGTA
Source organism: Symbiodinium sp. CCMP2592 (assembly GCA_905221615.1). NCBI lineage: Eukaryota > Dinophyceae > Suessiales > Symbiodiniaceae > Symbiodinium > Symbiodinium sp. CCMP2592. The sequence continues at coordinate 1,341,503 of CAJNDT010006191.1, read as the reverse complement.
CAGTAGTACAGTAGTAATACAGTAATAGTACAGAAATAATACCAATAAGCAAAGCATAAAGCGAGCGCCTGAAACCCTAAACCCTAAACCCTAACAAACCCTAAACCCTAACGAACCCTAAACTCCTAAACCCTAACAAACCCTAAACCCTAAGCCCTAAACCCTTCCCAAAGGGGGGTCGGTCCAGATTGGACCCAAAATTGAATTTTTTATACAAACCTTAGTACTGGAGAGGCCTCTTTTGAGCTAGCGTCCAATCCCCGATTCGGCGGTTCACCCTAGATATGTTGGGCTGTTACACGGCGATTTGGGAACCGCTTCGTCACCAACATCACGAATGCATTTCGGCACGGATTCTAAATGCATTCGGGCCCGCGCACTCGGGGTTGGGAGGAGCTTGGGGCCAAGTTGGACTTTTTCACGGCGATTTGAGCACGCGCAAACCGCTTCGTCACCAACCTCGCGAATGCATTTTGGCACGGATTCTAAACGCATTTGCTCCCTGCACTCGGGTTCCCTGCCCCTGAACCTCAAACCTTAAACCTTAACCCTAAACCCCAAACCCGAATCCCTAGCCCTTAACCGTAAACCATCTTAAACCTTAAACCTCAAACCTAAACCCCGAACCTGAATCCCTACCCCTTAACCTTAAACCTTAACCTTAAGCCCCAAACCCGAATCCTTACCCCTTGACCTTAAACCTTAAACCTTGACCCTAAACCCCAAACCCGAATCCCTACCCCTTAACCTTCAACCTTAAACCTTAACCCCAAACCCTCATCCCAAACCGCTTCGTCACCAACCTAACGAATGCATTTCGGCACGGATTCTAAATGCATTTGCGCCCACGCACTCGGGCGTGGGAGCATGCATGTCGGCTGTTCACACGGCGATTTGGGCAACCGCTTCGCCGCCAACCTCGCGAATGCATTTTGGCACGGATTCTAAACGCATTTGCTCCCTGCACTCGGGTTTGGGAGTGTGGGGTATGTTGGGCTGTTACACGGCGATTTGGGAACCGCTTCGTCACCAACATCACGAATGCATTTCGGCACGGATTCTAAATGCATTCGGGCCCGCGCACTCGGGGTTGGGAGGAGCTTGGGGCCAAGTTGGACTTTTTCACGGCGATTTGAGCACGCGCAAACCGCTTCGTCACCAACCTCGCGAATGCATTTTGGCACGGATTCTAAACGCATTTGCTCCCTGCACTCGGGTTCCCTGCCCCTGAACCTGAAACCTTAAATCTTAACCCTAAACCCCAAACCCGAAACCCTAGCCCTTAACCGTAAACCATCTTAAACCTTAAACCTCAAACCTAAACCCCGAACCTGAATCCCTACCCCTTAACCTTAAACCTTAACCTTAAGCCCCAAACCCGAATCCTTACCCCTTGACCTTAAACCTTAAACCTTGACCCTAAACCCCAAACCCGAATCCCCACCCCTTAACCTTCAACCTTAAACCTTAACCCCAAACCCTCATCCCAAACCGCTTCGTCACCAACCTAACGAATGCATTTCGGCACGGATTCTAAATGCATTTGCGCCCACGCACTCGGGCGTGGGAGCATGCATGTCGGCTGTTCACACGGCGATTTGGGCAACCGCTTCGCCGCCAACCTCGCGAATGCATTTTGGCACGGATTCTAAACGCATTTGCTCCCTGCACTCGGGTTTGGGAGTGTGGGGTATGTTGGGCTGTTACACGGCGATTTGGGAACCGCTTCGTCACCAACATCACGAATGCATTTCGGCACGGATTCTAAATGCATTCGGGCCCGCGCACTCGGGGTTGGGAGGAGCTTGGGGCCAAGTTGGGCTTTGTCACGGCGATTTGAACACGCACTAACCGCTTCGTCACCAACCTCGCGAATGCATTTTGGCACGGATTCGAAACGCACAGCTCCAGCGCGGAGTGAAAAGGTCCCCATCGGAATCCTATCAGACTAAGCTTGCAGCTTCATATCCCGTATATTTAAACCTACTTCACGCCAAAGAAGCACAACCACTGCCTTCGATATACGAATGTTTCCATGTCCCGTATACTATATACTACAGTTGTACTACACTTCAGTAAAAGGTTCTTTCATGGGAAAACGATAAGAAGAAAAAAAAACGATAACGCCATTTAGCGTATAGGAACTGAACACGGGGTTTTCACACCACCCCAAATGGTATGTACGTTAGCCATGCGGTACCCATATAGGGACGACTGTAAGGCCAAAGTATACATTATCTGGGCAAGTGGATCTTGGGGAACATTTCGGTTTTTGAGGGTTTAGAAGTTCAGGGCTTTGGGGCTTCAGGTTTTTTTGGTTCTAGGCTTCTGCGATTTCTGGGGAAAAAGCAATCAGAGCTCTCTAGTCTTCTTCGGAGGTCTTGTTTCCAATGGTCCTGCTTCTTAGGGTCTTTAGTATGCGCACCTATAGGAGATGTCCTGAACTGAGCAGGATGTTTCCGTGTTGAGCTTAGATAGCCAATGGGAGAACTTTAAACTTGTTGGCCTCGTGTATTTGGTTTACATATCTCAGAAAGTTAGAATTCCCGGTTATTTCACAAGAGAGTGAAGGCAGATCAGCCGCAACTTCAAACGCCTTGGTAATACAAAAATACCTACACTATGTTGGGGGTGCCTTCTTATCATTATAGTTTAATAGGCCCCTGAAACCCTGTTCTAAATATTAAGACCCGTATATTTCAGCCCTGAACCGTAGACCCTAAACCCCCAAAACCCCCATGAACCCTAGAAACCCCTAAACCCCTAAACCCTGAACCCCAAGCCACCTCCCAGAGAGCCCAATACCCCCTAAATAAGGAATATAGCTTAAATCATAATAAGAGGCCCTAACTACTTTAAGCCATATTGCTATAATACCCTTATAGAACCCCTATAGATCCCTTAAGAAGCCCTTTAAGAAACCCTAGGTATTCCTTAATTAAGGGGTATTGGGCTCTCTGGGCTTGAACGACGGAAAAGAGCCCGGCTCCGAGGCACCATGCCTACAGCCGGACTTCTCCGAAGGCCTCAGACCGGAGGGTTTAGGGTTTAGGGTTTAGGGTTTAGGGTTCCGGACGTCAAAATAATTAGCAACAGTCCCTAAGGCTCCATGTACCCATATAGTATATACACAGGCCTGAAAGTACCTATACAGGGACCCCTTTAAGGCTGAAGTATCTACTATACAGGTAGATGGAGCCTTTGGGAGTATGCCTCATATCCCTGGACGAGTTGATGATGTAAATCCTGCCTTGCTCATAGTAAAGGAATATACCATAACTCCCATAGTCTAGGGGTCATTAAGGTAATGTAGGACTTATATCATCAACCGTAGTATGCAGGTTTGGGTTGGCTTGGGGTTCCGGCATAGGCTCAAGGGTCCAAGGTGCTAAGATTTTATGGCTTCAAGGCCAGGGCGGCTTTAGAGGTTAGGATCTGGTTGAGGTTTTAGGGCGAAGGGTCGTATCTTTAGAAATCTGTGCTTAGGCCTCTGTATTATATAATGCATCTGTGTGTATATATATATATATATATATACACATATTGTAACGTATATATATATATATATATATCACGAAAATACACATCTGCATGACTTGCAGAGCCCCAACACCCCAATCCTCGTAGGTGTGGGAGGGTGTGTTTGCGGCTTGAGGTGCTTCCACCAGCTCATCACGGTCATCAATAACAATGCAGCCCAGCTCGCTGTCTTCGTTGAGAAGGGAGTTCCCACGGTTCTTGACTTGAAGCAGGAAATCCACCGCATCATCATGCATATTTGCACAAAGTCCGACCTCACACCGCCGGCTCTTCGCGACTTTGTCCTGTCAAATGGGAGTGTGATGCTGATTGACGGCGACACCGTTTCGGAGGATGAGAGCCGTGTGCATTGTTTGTGCTCGCTTGAAGGGCGGTGCTCCGAAGCACAAGCAGGTCATCAAAACCATCTTGAAGGATACCATCACTACATCAGGCATTACCTCGGCAGACTCTTCCCTGTTCCAGAATGCGGTTCTTGCATTGTACAATCCTATAACCTCGAACCCTGAAACTCTCGATACCGTTTACAATTCCATAGTAGCTGAGTGTGTACACCTTACACTTCGAGATATAGGAACTGTGATCCAGTATAGAATTGAGAGTGTGCACTTCGATTGCTTATGAACTCAGCAACTATGACTCTGAACCCAGGAGTGTGCTGAAGCCTTAACTCCGAACTCCCTGAATTTTGAAGCCCAAACACTGATAATTGTTGAAGTCTCCTGTCGCTTGTCCGTTGCGGCTAGGCTTTATAAGGTTACACCCTACAGTAAACCCCAAAAAGTTGGAAACCGGATTAAAACCAAATAGTGCTGGGATTCCCTATACATGATTCTTAGGGATGGAGGCTACTGGGTTTTCAACTTTTGGGCTTCTACTCTAAACCCCAAACCCTCCGATTTTCCGAGAGCAGACCTCAGTTTGAGGAGTAATGCTAGGTACCATTCGGAGTTTTGGCAGGGATTCGGGACGGTCTTTTCTCTGCCTAAGCTTCAACCTCAGAAACTTGAAGTTCGCCTTCGTGTGCGCGTTTTTGAGGCCGCAGCATTGAGCCCGAGCACTGCGATCCAGGCGAAGAAGGCTCCTCTGGGGTTTATGGGTGTATAGGATTCAGGGGGGTTTGGGGGGTTTAGGGTCTACGGTTCAGGGTTGAAATGTACGGGTCTTAATATTTAGAACAGGGTTTCAGGGGCCTATTATACTATAATGATAATAAGGACCCCCCAACATAGTGTGTAGCAGGCTTGCAGCTTTCGCAGGGTTCAGGATTCCCTATGATGACTTCTTGGTCGTCAATGTAGCTTAGTACCCAGACCTTCCAAAATCCCTTAATTAAGGAATATACCTTAGATCATATTATGGATCCTACTATAGTTTAAGGTATATTCCTTAATTAAGGGGTTTTGGAGGCTCTGGGTAGCTGAGTGGATACACTTTACACTTCTTGGGATAGTATTACCCACTACAAACCTGAAAGTGCACATTTTTTGGGGGCTTATGAACTCAGCAACGAAGGTAGGGTCTACTGTTGATGGACAAAATCCTGCATGACCCTAAGGACTCTAAACTATGGGAACTATGGTATATTCCTTATAATGGGTAATGCAGGGTTTTGTCCATCAACAGTTGTAATAAGGAATCCCCAAAATAGTGTAGGTAATTACATTAAGGCCCCTATATTATTAAAATCAAGCGACGGGAGTATGGGTTCCATATTTTCAGGTTGATGCTGAGGATGTTGTCCGGCAGGTTCGCAGAACTATTGGTCTGAGTGTGTCCGCTGCCGTCATTGATGGGAGTCCCATGGAAGCTCCACGGTTTAGGGTTTAGGGTTTAGAGTTTAGTTAGGGTTTAGAGTTTAGTTAGGGTTTAGAGTTTAGTTAGGGGTTTCAGTTTAATTTTCACTCTCTATGATTTCTTTGCATGTGCCTTCTAGGAAGGTAGGTATTTGACGGGTGGTAGAGGATTTTGGATCTGTTGAGATTTGAAGCCCTGCAGCCTGAAGCTGCCCCCGAAGCCCCATCACCACACCACAACCCTGTGACAAACCTGCACCTTAGGGTTTAGGGTTTAGGGCTTGGTTCAGGGTTTAGGGTTCAGGGTTTGGTTTAGGGTTTAGGGTTTTGACAACCCCTGGCCCAAAGCCAACGGAGACTTTGGGCACCAAGCAGAATCCTACATAAACAGCTTGGTCTTGCTTAAATGACGGGTTTCGGTTTGCATCTTACAGGGTTAGTAACCACTGCTGGGGTAGCTGGAGCCTTAAACATACTCAATAGAACCCTTTTCGGACCATCCGGGCTACAACCTAAACCCTCAACATACGCTATACAACATTTATGGCAATCTCCGGGCTGCAACCTGACCCTTAAACATACTTTATAGAACCCCTTTAGGACCCTCCGGGCTACAACCTAAACCCTAAGCCCGACATCACCTACATGACTTGAACACAGGATGCCATGGCGAACGTGCTCGAGAAGTGACTCTGCTTAAAGCCGTATCCATGGACTCCAAATCCTGGAGTCAAGGGTTTCACAAGGTTTTGTGCAGGATTTTGCAAGATTTCACAGTGTAAATACCTCAGATCTGCTTAAGGTTCGAAGTCTCTGGGTACTGCCGTGCTTGGCTGGCCTTGCAGGTTCGGTGTTTGGGAGTCAGTTTGTGAATGTCGCGGGATCACCGGATTTGAGGGCTTCGGCATGAATTTGCTCGGAATGGCCCGGCAGCCGTACATAGTATGGTCTTTGAGCCCCATGCCCTTACCCCAAGGGTCCAAGTACCCTAATATTCATATACTCTCCAAAACATCCTAACCTACATAACTACTATCCTCAAACCGAGTACCTGATTATTGGGTCCTTTTGGACCCTTGGGGTTACGGTATTCGTATCAGTCCCTTAAGTCTGTCAAGATAAAACTTTCAAAGACTTTCACTCTGCCGACTGGGGCTTCAAAAACAGTTTGAGTTTGCGTTCTGGAGTGCTCAGAGATCGGACTATACCTTAAATTGTATGGGCCTTAAGATTATGGTTTTTGGATATATTCCGTAATTACCCAATACCCTTGAATGAAGGAATATACCTTAAATTACAGGAGCCTTAATATGCATATTATGGTTTAAGGTATTCCTTAAATGATTAAGGTATTGGGATCTCTGAGTGCTTCTCGACCCAGTCTCTTGTACAACTAAGTAGCAAATATCGAGGTGCTTTCTACGCAGCTTTGGGATTTGGTCCTAGCCCGCCCGAACCTGTAATCCAGCAACTGTAGAGCCCTTCTAGAGCCCCTTCAAAAGCCCCGTAACCCAAAGGGTCCAAAATACCAACCTAATTAGTAAACTGTATCGCTTCTATATTGCTATCAGAAACTACCATTCTGATTTGGGGATGTATCCCCTGCAGCAGTACCTAGGACCATTTGGCTGTCATGTCGAACCTTTAGGATTCAGGTTAAGGCTTCAGAGCTTTGAGTCCACTTAGAGAGACTGTCCGTTCACCAATACGATACAAGTTTCCCATTACTACATATTCTGGGCCCTTTGCCCCAAGCCGGAGGCCCTATACCCGAAACGCTAATGATGAAATTCTCTCGGTTTGTGTCGTAAGGATCTAGGGTGCCCAGTAGTACCCTTATTCCCTTTTTGTAGTCCTAGGTTCCTTATCAAGGTACCCAATACCAAAAAGGGAGCCCTCTTTATTCCTAGGTCACTGGGCATCCTAGGGATCACCTGTCTCCAAGTTTGGGGCAGCTTTGGCTCTCGAACTTGGGGTTCTAGCTTTGATCCTCAAGCCAGAGAGCCTTATCCCCCTGAATTAAGGAATATAGCTGAAAAATACCATGAAGCCCTATGTACTTTAAGCCATGTTCCTTGATTAAGGGGTATTGGGGTCTCTGGGCAAACCACAGTCTGGAACCCGGGGTTTAAGTGAAGGGTTTTTTCGTAGGCTTTGGAGTTTAGGGTTTAGGCTTTTGGAGTTTAGGGTTTCAGAGTCTGGGGTCGGGAGTGTAGTTTGTTGAGGGTTTAGGATCAAGTCCACCAAATCCAAAGTTTTGTTGGGTTTTCGTAGCCGACGGTGTTCCGCAAGAGGTACTATGGCGACAGCATCAAGGCCAGTGCTCTGGTGGCGGTTTCCAAGGGTAAAAGGAGGGACCCTTAATAAGGACCCCTAGGTATATACCCTTAATATAGGTATTATATACCCGTTATATAGCCCATTATAGGCTAGGGGTCCCCATTAAGGGTCCCTCCTTTTCCCCTTTGAGGGTTGTGTTTCCGGGATCCTTCCTGGTAGGGTTTAGGGGTTCAGCGTTTAGGACTTAGGGTTTGGCTACTTCTATGTATAGGTTCACTATACAGGTTTGAAGATGGCTCCCGAACCCTGAACCACAAACCCGAAACCCTCAAATTAAAACCTAAACCGTAAACTCTGCACCCTTACCCCCGAATCCTAAACTGTACTTTGAAATGTTTTTCTCTGTGTGTGAGAGCGAGAGGTTAAGCTCTGAATGGCAGGCGCGAGTTCACGTCCTCTCCTTCGGTGACCAGGATGCCGAGGTCCATGCCTAGACGGATTAAAGCAAATACTATAATGGCCTAAATTGATTACCTATACTTTTTCGTGGGTTCCTTAATTATAGTGTAATGGGCCCCGAAACCGTATTCTTATGAAGGCCTCTATACTACATTGTATGCAGGTCTTAGATTACCAGCGCAACCTGCTGCAGCGCGTGCCCCATGTGTACTAGAATATCTTTTCTGCAGGACTTGTGCTGCCAGTTGGCCTCTTAGCTTATGTATGGGGCATTAAATACTTCTGATTAGGTTCTGTGACGGATATATGGCACGTTATAACTATGGTAGGTTTTATGTGTATCGTCTAAGTACATATTCGGGTTTGGGAGTATATAGTATTGCCCGATTATATGCAGGAACCCCATGGACCTCGTGAGGGCGTTTATTCATGCATCAATTACTTTCGCAGCTTTCACGCGTTCCTGTACTGGCCCGAATCTGACTATGGCGCAATATCAAAGTCTGAGAAATCGCACACATTATTCTTTAAGGCTCCTTGCTTCATAAAAAACACCGGTTAAGAGCCTACTAGAATGACTAAAGCCACTAAGGCCCTAAATTCGCGCAGTCGAACCGGTTCAGGCACCGATTGTTGCGACTCGAAACGCCCCTGTCGGTACCAGGCTACAGCCATCCAGGAGTTGGTCAAGGAGCGGGCAACTCGAAGTCGGTACCAGGCTTCAGGGTTTAGGGGTTTAGGGTTTAGGATTTAGGGGTTTGGGGCTTAAGGGTTTAGGGTTAAGGGGTTTAGGGTTTAGGGGCTTAGGGTTAAGGGGTTTAGGGTTTAGGGGTTTAGGGTTTAGGGTTTAGGGAATCCCAACCCGTAGATCTGAGCCTGAAGATCCTCAGGTTCTAAGCCGTAAGACTCACAACCCTAAGCATCAGCCTAAGCCTGGAAAAGAGAGACGAAGCCTTCAACGCCCAAGTCTCTTACCCAAGATCCAAACGATATCAAAGTTGATATAGAAAGCTAAGCCCTGTACCATAAACCCTAAACCGTAAACTGTAGCACGGGTGCGAAAGGGTCTGGGCGTGCTATGGGCTCTGTGAGACGCAGGATAGCTCAGGTCCCATGCCTTGGCTCGGATAGTTCAGGCTTTTGTTGGTACTTCGTGGGGTTCAGGATGTAGGCCTGTTCGTGGCGATTTCATGGCTTAGAGTCCATTATTATGATTACTATTATTATTGTTGCTGTTGTTACTACTTTTTCCTTATTATTGGTCGTATTATTATTGTAGCTGTGGTTATTACTTCTTATTACTGTATAATAACCATAAGAAGAAGACTAATTAGTTATTAGTAGCGTGAACTTTCGCGGTTCATCAACGGTCACAAGCCAACGGGCCCGAAACTCGTTTCAGCACCAGTTACTACTAGTACTGCTACTACTACTACTACTACTACTACTACTACTACTACTACTACTACTACTACTGCTGCTGCTACTACTACTGCTGCTGCTGCTACTGCTACTACTACTACTGCTACTACTACTACTACTACGACTACTACTACTACTACTACTACTACTACTACTACTACTACTACTACTACTACTACTACGACTACTACTGCTACTACTACCACTGCTATAGCTGGCCCCGAGTCCCTTAAATCCCAACCCTGTAACCCGAGACCTTCTCCCCCGAAAGTCCAAAGCCCCTGGAGCTCTAGCACACCCCAAGAGAAAGGCATCCCTTCCAGGAGCACTAAGCCTCAGCCGGTGACCCCTAAGTATAATCCATAAGCTCTACTTCCTCAGCCCTGAACCCTAAACCGTCGAATTCTTGGGATGTGCTTGGAGATGCAGCTTCCGGACCTGCGAGAAAGACTTCTTTCGGGGACGTGGGATAACACGTGCGAAGATGCATCCGAACCCTGGACCAGATAACCCGAAGCCGTGAACCTGATACCCCTCAACCCTTGAACCCATCTAGTCCCTGAGCGCCAAATCCTACACCCCGTAAACACTGAAAACCTAAACCTATACCCTAAACCCCCTCAGCCCAAGATTCCAAACCACCTTAACCCTATGACCTCAACGCTACACTTTACAGCCCCTAAGCCCGCGACACTGTGCCGTTGTCCTTTAAAGCAAAAACCGTGGACCAGGCTACCCTACCTGTATGGTCGTACGCTACCCTTTTATGGTTACATACTCTTCCACCCATATACCCCATACTAGTTCCGTGTTGGGGTTCATATTTAGAATTCTATAAGGTAATCCCGAAAAGGAAGTACTACGGGGCCTATGGGTAAGTAAACAATCCAATCCATGAAGCTAGGTAGCCGAAAAAAGAGATTGGCAGGCTATGACTCTTCAGGTAAACCCTAAACCCTAAACTCTGAACCTGATGACCCTGGCAATTGAAGGACACTTGGGCCACAAGCTGGCAGCGTCCGCTCTGTAAAGTCGTCAGGCGGTGGTTTTGGGGGTGGAGGGTTCGGAGAATCAACTGGGAAAAGGAGGGACCCTTAATGGGGACCCCTACCCTATAATGGGCTCTATGCTGGGTATATAATGGCTATATCAAGGGTATACACCTAGGGGTCCTTCTTAAGGGTCCCTCCTTTTACCCGTGGAGAGAAGGCGGTTTCATAACAACACGCGGGGAGGGGGGGGGTATATGATTCCCCCAACCAATCCGTAGACCCCATGGTTGGTGAATATGTTCCCCATCCATGAGGTCTAGATATGGTCCCCTGTTGTCTGACACGCAAATCGGAATTTCAGGCTTTGAGGTTGAGAAGCCCCGGTGAGCTGAAGTTCCAGGTTTAGAATGAGTAGCCAAGCTTCGTAGCCTACCGTCCTGATTTGCTAATTTGCTTGGCGCAGGCTAGATCATCCTGTCGGCCCACAGCCAATTGTCGCCTAACAAGCACGAAAGCCCAGATGCCACCCTACGATTGGCTTGATGCTTGAATTTGGTAGTATACCTTACTTTACTGTACTATACGATACTATCCGACATTCTAATATACTATACTACACTATACGACTATACTACACTAAACTGCACTATGCTGTACTCTACTACTATACGGTACGATGCCATGCTATACTATGCCATACTGTGCTACACTGTGCTAGGCGAATATACTATGCTGTACTATGCTATGCTATATTGTGCTATACTATGCTATACTATACTGTTGCTATATTGTGCCATATTGTACGATACCATACTATACTACGCTGTAGTGTACTATACTATGCTAGTACTTCGACCATTTGAAAATATGGGGATCGGCTATGTGTAGGGATTTAGGGTGGAGGATCCCGGTATCTCAGAAAAGCTGATTCGACACAAAGCCTCCAGGGACACCTGCAACTAAATCTTTTCTTAGGCCCGAAGCTATGCAGGAAACCCAAACGTCTAAACCCCAAAAGGCTAAACTTCTTCTTCTTCGTTGCGTAGAAGGTTCTAGTCCTGTGCAAGAAACGAGACGGACCGAAAAGCGGCGAGGCCGCGGTCCTGGAAAAGCGGGAACTTACAGCCCTACATGCAAAGCGAAAAGACGGCGGGGCGAGACCTACGCCTCAGGCGTAAGGACTCGGACCGCAAAACTACAAGGGAAGCTGGTGCGGCATCGCCAAGCGACGGGGAGAGGCCAAAGAGAGCCAGCCCGAGGCAAGAGAGGAAAGAGCCCGCGGGGCGACCGCAGGGAGGCTAACGACAGTGCCAAAACCAAGCACGGCGACAGCCGATGTACCCACAGCGTGAGGTACGACACGGCGCAGAAGTTCCCAGAAGGCGCCAGGCAAGGGAACAGCGCACCACAGAGCAGCTCCAGCCTTAATCTGACGAAGCAAGTGGAGACAGGTGAGCAGTCTCCGCAGGAAAAGGATCCGCTGTGCCGCGATCTGCTCAAAGCATGTCAGGCATCCGAGTGTGGCGCTTGGAGAGGGGCGTTCCTCCTGGCGCAGAAAGGCAGAGAGTCTCCAAGTCTCAGCTGCCCACGGGTGTAGCGACTCAAGGGCAAGAAAGAGCTTCCAGCACCGCGCCCACGATGGCGGGAGACACCAGATGGCGGGAGGCACCGCACACCACCGGCAAGAGGGGGCGCAGAACGACGAGGCGCCAGGGGCCTCGTCGAAACAATAGACAGTGCAGAACCTTTCCGTTGGATGCGTCTGGTACCGAGCAGAAGCAGCCGCGGTGTCATCGGAAGAGAGCCGAACCGAGGTGGTGGGTGAACCAAAGTCCAAAGCTCCGGTGGAGGAAGCAACAGGAGCATGTGGTGAGTGCAAGACCTCAGGGCACGGGATCGTACTAGCCTCTTCGCCAGGGGGAAGAGTAGAGTAACCACCAACACGGCGAAAGGGCACAACAGGAGAGGAGCGAGTGCCCTCGGAGAAGCTCGGACCAGGGGCGATAGTGCGTAACTCAGCAGCGAGCTCCTCGTCCGTGCAGCAACGCCCCTCCTCGGCGGCACGACGCTGTGCCGCGGTAGCATTACACGGGCCTGCAACACGGAAAACCGGGGCCCTGGCATGGCCCTGTTTGCCGCGGCGTTTGGTGCCTGTACCATACTCATAGACAGGGCCCACACAGCACCGAAGCCCGTGCTCGCAGTCCGGTGAGTGCAAAAGATGGTACCGGAGACGCGCAGCATTATGGAATTCGACCATACACCACAGACAGATCGTCCCCAACGTGTACTGGGTGCACAGAGCAACGCGCCCATGAAGTCGATGGGCATGGGCCGCTAAGGCATGCGCCGAAGGGAGAGTCACACCACACTCCGGGCATATGTGAGGGGACGCGAGACCAATCACCCGCTTGGGTGGCGGACCGCCATGACTTCTCCACGCCCGATGGAGAGCCAGCAGCATAGTGCCGGACCGACTGATCCGGCGACAGGCCGAGAGGATCTCTTTGGTATGCCGGCGCACACAGAGAAGGGTAGGCTCGCCTGTCTGGAGTGCCGGTAGGCCACAGGCCGGCCAAACACGCCGCACCGCGTCAGCAAGGAGGGAAGACCATTCCCCGCCGCGATCCCAGCTGGCTTGGAACAATTCAAAGACCTCAGGGGAACGGCCCGAGGCAATGCGGCAGAGCAGGCGCACACGAGCGATAACCGTAGCACATTCAACATCAAGAACCCCTGTACAGGCTCGCAGTTGGACTGAGGCCACATGGTGCCCAGCATCCCAAGACCCGACGAGCTGGCGAAGGCATTTGTCGTAGAAACCATTCAGGGGTCCCCAGGCTCGTTCAGAACGAGCTAAAGTAGTGGCAAGGGAGGAGTACGCTGCAGGGAGGGTCCTTCCCTGCAGCCATACGGACTTGAGCATCCACGGCAACTTCTCAGAATGGACAAGTCCAGAGGCTTGAGTCCAGATAGAGTTGCCACGCGCGGCGGCGGCCTCGACATCCCGTCGGCCAGTGTCACGGCAGCGCTGCACAACCCCGAGGTACTTATATTCAGGGACTACCCTAATGCCTCTCCCATCACTGAGGGCAAGAAGGGGCTCAGGGGTTAAGAGATCCTTGCGGGCAACATTAGCCCCCGCTCCTTGCAGGTGAACGAGCGCTTCGGTCTTACCTGCTCCAAGGTTGACGCGGAACCGAAAGGCTTCGAAAACTTGGAGAACAATAGTGCAAAGGCGACGCAACTTCGAGACAGCCCAAGTGGCTCGGATGAAATCAACAAGCAGGCACAGGTCATCAGCCCATGCGATTTGAAGGGATGCATCAGGTCGGCCAAGGGCATCAGAGGAAGCGGCATGAACAATGTCTTCAGCCTTGAGCGCAAAATGGAGGCACTGTAAAATCACTGCAAACAAGGCTCCGAACAGGACATCGGCCAGTCCGTCCCCGGGCCGGGACCCTCGACCTGCCATGATAGCCTGGTGCTGGCCGACAAGGCGCCAGTACGAGCATTCAACGCAGTCACGCAGGAGAGCAATCTGGTCAGCGGGAACCCCGAGACCCGCTAGGACGCCATCCTGAATCAGGCCATGAACATGACGAGGCAGCTGCAGGCCCGCAAGAGCTGGTTCAAGGTCACGACCGTGGAAAAGCAAGGTTCGGTCTGCTTCATAGTAGGCGGCCTGAATATCGACAAACAAGGCAGCCCAGGACCGGCCATGAACGGAAGCCAAGTCGACAGCAGAGCGGAAGACAGTGAGGGCAAGGCCGGTGTCCACGCCTCGCCTACCCCCGAGCTGGGTCGGAAAGTAATGAGCGATAACTTCCTGACCCAGGGTGGCCCGAAGTTGGGAGTGCCACAACTTAGCCACTCCATTCAGCATGGCAATGGACCGGAAGTTGGCGGGAATGTGAGCTGGGCCTTTTTTGTGGAGAGCTCCCACAGTAGAAGCTTTAAAGTGAAGTGGCTCGGCCTCGCCCCAAGCGAGGTGAACCCACATAGGCCACAATCATCGGCCGGCGCGATCGGGGTGGGTTCGCCAGACCTCATTACGAATGTGGTCCGGGCCAGGGGCCTTGCCTCGGCGCTGGAGTCGACACATGTGTTCAACATCAAGAAGGGTGGGTAAGGCCGAAAGACAAACGTCACGCGGTTCAGCAGCCCAAAGAGAAAAGGCTGCACTCAATTGGGCATCCGACACCGGGCGGCCATCTTCCTGCTGCTGGAATTGTAGCTGGAGTTGCTCATCGATGTCAAACCCACTTGCGGCCCTAACATCACGTTTTTGCTTGGCACCTTTGGACGCCCAAGACAGCTTGGCCACCGCCTCGAGAGGGCGCCCGGTGGCATGCCAGTGATCGACTGCGCCGAGGAGCATGGATTCGAAGTAGGCCTGCTTATCAAGCCGTGCCTGTGCATGAGCCTGAGCTCGAAGCCGGAAACAAACGTGTGCAAAATGCGCCATCATCATGCGGACCTGATGAAGTTCCCAGGGGAGGGCTGGGGACTCAACTCGGCGGCGGCACCATGTCCGAAAGGCAACCAAACAGAGTTGCCGGTGATAGAGGGTGCGAAGCCGCCTAACCTCGGCCCGTGCATCACGAAGAGTTTCAAGAAGGCCGGCAGCAACTTCAGACAGATAAGGTTGCCGTTTTTGAAGAGGGGGCCGGGCAGGAAGGCAGCGGATCGCATGGGCGTGGGCAGCACAAAGTTGCTGAACTCTCTCCGCACTACTACCAGGTGTGGACTGGTGAAGAGCGTCCCAGACAGCTTCAGCGACAGCGGCACCAGAGTCAGCCGAGTAGGGGCAGCGCGGATGCATTTTACCTGCGGACTTCCCGGAAACGTCAACAGTAATGACAATGGGCATATGATCCCTGGCCTCGCCATTCAAGATGTCAAATTCAGGAAATTGGCGATACTGAGAGACCCGAGTGCCATGGGTAATAAGCAGGTGGTCCAAGCGTTGGGTCTTCCCGCCTGTGTGCTGCCAGGTCCAAGTGGGTCCAGTGCAGACCTCAGACCAAGTGCCAGGGGCAGCCAGCGCCGTATCATGAGCACAGGCCAGAAGGAGATCGTCGCCAAGCCTGGCGGGGCGGAGATTAAGAAGGTCGCCAACAAGGGTCTCTTCCTCATCACGGCCCGTAAAGTCAGCATTCGCATCAATACCTAGCAGAACAGTACCGCGATTGCAGGCAGGAAGAAGTTGCGTCTTGAGATCATGCCAAAACCGCCGAATCTCCGCGTCCGGCCTCTCAGCATGAGGTGCATGGGCTGCAACCAGAGTAACCGGGAGCTCAGCGCGTTGACACTGCACTAACAGAATTTTCGGGCTGGCAAAACGGATGCGGAAGTCGTCCAGACTCAAAGCAGGGTGCAGCAGGTCGGGGCGGATCCAAATTTCGACCCCGAACAGCCCTTTCTCGGCTCCCGAACGGAAGCTGAGAAAGCCGTGGGAGGACCACCGGCCCGGGCGGCTGCGGCACTCTTGAAGAAAGGCAATATGAACCCCCAGAGCTCGAAGTTGTTTAGCCAGGTAGATGCGGCGCTGCCCGTGTCCATCCCTATTGAAGAAGGACACATCAACATCTTTAATTGTCTGGATGTTGGCTTGCACAAGAGTGACAGTGGTACGAAGAGGCTTGACCTGCTCGTCATCTTGCCGCACCTGCGGCTGTATCTGCGGGGGCTCTTGAATGGAAGTGCGGGGGCAATCAACCCATCCCGGTGAGCGCCAACACAACCGGCCTTCTTGCAGGCGAGCTTGCGGCAAGAGCCACATGAGCGGGGCACACTCTAAAAGTGAGTCCCCAAATGTAGTCGGCAGACGGCACCACCCGACAGACGCACAACGGTCATGAGCAGTTCCGTACCCCGCCAAGGCATCGGCAATTTCATTGACGAGGTTGCCAGTATGGCCTGGCACATGCCTGAAGTGCGTCGAACATCGGGACTGGATCGACTGCCACAGAGCCCGGCAGACACGGGCATGCGGCGTTGTCGCCGAAGCATGGCCCCCTGCGACTTGAAGCGCTGCACTGTTGTCAACAGCTAAGGTAATCCTGGCAGGCGCGTTCCCGGTCAGGAGCTGCATGTTGTCCCACCACACCGTAAACCATGCGGCAGCAGACACTAAAGCGCTCAGCTCCCCCAGGTAAGAACGAAGGTCAAGATGGGTTGCAGGAAACGAGGGAAGCCACGGTGTAGAGGCAAGGCTGCCGGCGTCCCAGCCGAGGCGGTACCAATTGCCCTTCCACGAGACCCACACAGCTAGGGCCCAACCTCCCTTGCCTAACCCACTACCATCAGTGGCAATGAACACTTCGTCCGGAACACCGCCTGGCCAACGGGGAAACCGGCACCATCCCTGATGGAGCAGGGAAGCAAGTGACGAAGGAAGGTCGGTGAGAAGGGGCTTAAACAGATAATGTGCGGCCAAGCCGGCATAATGATACCCGGCGTCCTGCAAATCGAGACAATGAGTCGCCGGAGTCGCGGGAGAACCATCGAAGTCGCGGTCATCGGCCGGCGCTCCCCACGCACGGCCATAACAGTCAAGCAAGGACGCGGACCATGCCGGTGGAACAGGAGCAGTCTGGGCAACAGGCCTCGCAGCTGGCTCAGGGGCAGCAAGCCAAAAGGGCAGCGCTCCGCCACGGCGAGGTCCCCCGACAACGGTAAAAGAACCCCGGCTTGGCGCAATCGGCGGCCACCTGGGCGACACCACACGAAGATTCTGAGCAGAAACCGGCATCGCAACAGGAGAAACAGCCGGTAAGACAAGGGTGCCACTGAAGGGAAACGCCCCGAAAGAGGCCCCTGCAAAAAGGAGAGCCCCTCCACTGGGCCAGAGCGGCAATGCATTCCGCGCCAGCAGAAGGCCAACAAGGCACAGCAGAAGACGGGGGGAGGGAGCGCTGCTACCAAGAGAGCCGCTATCACCATCCCGAATCAGACCCCGCGTGCTGTAACGGGAGACCTCCAACAACCGAAGGGGTGGCTGCATAGGCAGAACATGTGCACGATGCGGATTAAGACTCTCAGGGACAAGGTGGAGGCCTAGCAGATCGCAACGGGCCGCCGGGATCCAACGGTCAACACTGTACCGGGCCAAGGAGGGACGGAATGTGCAGTGTTCCGGGTCCCACACTTCATTTTGAACGGTGTGAACCGTCAAGGGAACAGGATCACCGGCCGACCACGCAAACAGAAGGCCCGGCATACGAATCTGAAAGGGGCTACCCCAAAATGCAAATTTACGGGCCTGATAGAAGGTATCCCAATAGCGGCCACTGGGAGAGCGCAGGCGTGGAACCCAGCCGGCACATGCCAGGGTCAGCACGTCCCCTGACCGAAGGAAAAGAGTTGGGGTAAAGGAAGTGGCGGTGCCACACCAGATTTCAGGCGAGGCTAAAACACAAGCTAAATCAGGAACCGACCGCCGACAAGCACGGATAAGGTCTGCAGCATGACAGGTGGCTGGCAAGATTGCGGCTCGAGTCGCAGGCGGGCACTGAAGCAAGACAACAACAAAGAGTGGATCCGAAGGGACAGGTACCCAGTCAACTATGCGAGGATCTTGAGGTGGCAGGACTTGAGTAAAGTCAGACCACGCAACAGCAGCATGACGCAACTCCTCAGGCGGGCGATCAACAGGACCAAAAAACGGCCCTGACACAGAGCCGGAGGGCTCCCAGAGGCGGTGACATTCCCCTACAGGATAAGGTGTGTCATGCATCCTAGCTGCCCTAACGTGACACTGCCCGGCGGCAGCGAGGCCAACTGTGATGGAAAGGTGTCGGGCACCAACAGCCTCATGGTGCCATCCGAAAACCAAGCCAGCAAGCAGAACCAAGGAGCTCGGGAAAGTCGGTAGAAATCGGGCAGAGAGAAAGAAAGCGAGGAGAACCCAAACGCCACCCGATAGCGGGGCGACCTTGGGAGCTCCTGACACAACGTCACCATTGCGGAGGACAGTGCCTTGGCGCAGTTCCTGGTGTGAAAGCCCCAGCACTCGTGGCTGAGTGGGGATTGAGGGCACATCAGTCCATAACTGCCAGGCGTCCGTCACGGCAGTGACTGGTGCACACCAGCACTTACCGTCAGCTTCAATGACAACATTGACATATGTCGGGTCCTCGGACACCACAACTAAATGGGCATGATCTTGGGCAATCCATGGTACCGGCACCCAACGCCCAGGATAGTGCTGACAGAATTCCCCGGCAAATGTAAAGTCGAGGGCCCGCCACTGTGCCCCTTCGGGTGCATGTCCCCGGGTTGCACGGACCCCAGGGCGCCAGAGTATAAAGTTTGTCCGGGCAGAGACCGAAAAGTCGACGGCCCAGACAGCACAATGCCGAACCTGTGCGTCAGTGTGGAAGCACGGGGGCTGGTAGGTAGGCTCGAAGGCTGCCGGAGGCAGGGCGACAACAAGATCGCCTGAACGCCATCGGATAACGCCGTCAGGGGGCGTCGACGCGGCCAAGGAGCTAGGTGCCCGCAGGGAGAGCGCCTGGAGGGGTTGAAGGAAACGGAGAGCCTCCCCCAACCATGACAGGGTGGAGGAGCAGGGAATCAGGACAGAGAAATGCCGGTCCAACGAGGACACCGCCAGGCACACGAGGCTGGGGTCAGGGGGTCGAGGAACGACCAACAAGGCAGGAAGGGCGGCAGTCGGCCAGACAGGCACAGCATCGGCACCCCATGCCGGCTCACAGGCCTGCGTCAAAGTGTGAAGCTCCGTAATGGCAGCGGAGGTGTACAGACGACCGGCCTCCCGAGGCCCTGTGAAAGGACTAAGCAGAACAATATCCAATTCAGGGCGGACCGAAAGATCGAGGAGGTCGCCTTCACCTGGACGCGCGCGCCATGGGTACAGCCCGACTCGGATGGGCGGATCGGGGAGCTCGTAAGATGGCACCATGCCAGACCCTAGCACAACCCCGAGGGCAAGCCCTAACCACCATGGAGCGCGACCCACCGAAACCGCGAGAAAGCCTAGCAGAGCCGTAGGGCCAGGCGAGGCAGAGGTCAGAGATTGATGCCAAGTGTGCTGGGCACTCTGCGGCTGCACATCATCTAAACTGCTGAAAGGGTCCCAAACAAGATCAGCAGTCGGGGCGATAACCAAGACGTCCCCATAACGAATGGCAGGTAACAGTTGCCAGCCCAAGGGAATGCGGTGGGTGTTGCAGCCGGCTAGGAAGACCCCCACCGGTGTCTGCTCTGGCGGCAGAAGGAAGAGCACATGCGCTTCAGAAATTGAGGTGCGGGACATTAGATGTAGGTCCGACAGGTCACCTGTAAGGACTGGTACCCAGGAACCTGTTAGGGTCTCTCCGCCTAAGCTTCGAAAAGTGGGGCCTAGAGGATCCCAATACGCATTGTCACGTACATACACCAACTGGCCAAAACGGTTGGAGGTTGTCCACAGGGTGACGGGGCCGCCGGTGTCAAACCTGAAGGACAACGACCAGCTGGCAACCTGCCGCGCCCGATCAAGGGATGGGTAGTGCAGAGCAGGGAACCGCGTAGAACCGGGTTGAGAAGAGTCAGGCAGAAAGCCAAAAGCATCGCCGTTGCGAAGGCGGATGTGCGTGTGCATATTAGCGGCGCGGATGGAAGGAGGCGGAATGACAACCCAAAACCGTGTGCAGGGAATGAGACGGGCGGCCAGCCGCTGAATGTCCTCGAGCGACGCATCAACCGACGCTAAGGCAACTGCAGTGCCACTGAGGGTGTGGAAGACTACACTTGCCATCCCGAAAGGAGCAACCGGGGCAAGCGTAACTTGGGCAAACGGAAATGCCCCACGGACGGGGAAGAAGCGGGTTGCCCAGGCCCCACAGTGTCGGGATCCAACAGCTTCAAACAGGGACCATGGTCCTTCCAACCGAGCAAAATGAAATTCACTCCAACCCCTCAGGGGGCAGAGGACTCGGGTGGTAAGAGGCCTTGGACCTGGAAAGCAGCGGGCAAAACACAGCTGACCGTCAGTACAATCAGGCTGCCACCCCGCCTGCAGGACATAGGGTTCACCGCTGCTGAAATCGACTCGCGCAGGAAAATAGCGGTGAGAGCTGTCCTGACCACGGGAGCGACTCCGCCGAGGCGGCATCCTGGTGCGAATGGTGCGAGCTTCCGAAGAGTCAACACTGGAACATCGGCCCGAAGATCCTGAGGACACCGCCCAGGCGGGCCCACTGAAACCATACACAAGGAGCAAAAGTCTGGCTAGCGCGGGGAACCGACGGCCAAACAATCCAGCTGCAAGGGAGTGAACCCACCAATCGCCATCGCGGACACTGGCTTCCTCAGTAGCCTGACTAGAGGCGGGGCGGAGGGAAAACCCGTGAATATACAGGTCGTGTGCAGCGCCTCTATCAATCTCGACACACCTAGTGGAGCCACGAGACTGAATGATATTGACACGCCCAAAAGCAGTGGCTTGCTCAACAAGCCAAGGAGGCGTCCCGAGGTGTCCGTGGCACGGCGCCCACCGGTATACGCCCAAGGCATCCTCGTGTTGGCAAACGGTGGCCTCGGCAGCATTCCACCGCGCTTGGTGTCGGAGGAGAGCGACCCGAGCGGGTCGGCTGGGTGACCACAACAGCACACAGGAGGCGTGTGCCACAATAAAGTCGGAATGCCATGCTGATGCGGCATGCGCAGCTCCCCAGGTCAGGAAGACGGGCGTTTCACGTGGCCCCGCTGAAGGGTCCGACTGGAAAAGCCGTACAGCTATCAAGTCACCTGAGCGCAAAGCGAGCACGGGTCTGGTATCCCGGGTTGACGCAGCAAGACCGGGCGATAGGTGAACACTGACCCTGCGGCCAAAGCGCAGCTGTAAGGCCTGGGTAAGATCGCGGGGAGTAAGAAAGGAGGGCACAACAACACAAAGAAGCTGCCCTAGACCCGTGACCAGTATGCATGTGAGCCTCCCTCCGGGTCTCGGGACCAGAACATGCGAACCATCGGTCACCAGCCCGGATTCAACAAACCCCCGATGCCACGACGTCAGGGTGTGATGTGCATCTGCAATGATCTCCTCAAAGGCATTACTGGGGTCAACCTCAACACGTTGCCAGGGTGCAAAAGGATTGGCAAGAGTGAGGGTGACTCGGTTAACAGTGGCAGCAGGGATATCCGGGGTTGCCACGGATGTTGCAGGAGCCTGTGGAATCATGGCCGCCGCGGGCGACATGAAAAGCAGAGCGCTGGCCCCGAAACTCGCAGGATGACTACCATAAAAGAGGCCAACAGCAAGGACAAGCAAGAACTGGCGTGCTACGGGCAGCTGTGAGAAAGCAAGTGCAGTTCCTAGCCACAAACCTAGGCGGCAGGAGGCAGTCGCACAGCCACCGCGAGCGAACTCCCCAAAAACAACATCCCCGTTGCGGAGTTCGCACGCTTGCTCCAGGGCATATGGCGGGACCCCGCCAACCTGAACCGTCGCAGGGCAAAACTTCAGTTGAGCGGCGAGGCTGGCACGAGACACAACACGATCAACCGATCGGCACAACCGCCCTTCAGGAGTAGCCGCTACGACATTAACCTTAGCTGCAACCTCGTTAACCGCCATCAATTGCAGGGCACGGGCACTCGTCCACTGGACCGGCGTCCAAAAGCCAGGGAATTGGTGTCTAAAGTCCCCTGAAAATGAAAATGCTTCAGGACACCATGATTCGCCAGCCGGAATGCTCGTGAGAAGTGGCGGTTTCTCAGGACGAAGCAAGTGCACCGAAATCGGAAACATAAGTTGGAACCCCACTGCCCAGGGAGCGTGGTGTGCCGCGAGTCCATCCTGGAGGTGCCACGGCTCTACAAACTCTAACGGCTCATCAGGGTCCGCTGGGGGATCATGGATATAAACTACGTCCCCATTGCGGAACCGAAAAGCAGCAGGCGGGATATCAAAATATTCGCAAACCGCCAAACCGTGGGGAAGTGAAAGCCCACCAACTTCACTGTTGATATGACGGGCAACAAAGGAAGTCAGCCACGCAACCGTCATAGTTCGAGGCGTGAGTGTGGCCCGATGGTGACCTCCCCAGACAAGCATAATGGTGACAAGGGCGGGATCATGGCCGACAGGGACGACGGAAAGTTCATTGAATGCGGGCCCCGGCCAGACCGGAAAGTAGTCTGCCGCCCAACCCGGGTCATCATTGCGAAACTGGGCCCAGGCCTGAGTGTGGCAAGTGTCCTGGGAGGCTGTAAAGGGCGGAAAAACCCCCAGAAAGGGGCTGTGCAAGACAACTTCAACCGGGTCCTCACTCGTAATGCCAGAGAACCGCCGGTTAACCGGATCAATACCCCAAGGGAAGCCACCTGGCCTATGCATACCTAGAACCTCTGCGTGCCAGAGACAGAGAGCGAGCATTGCAGGCGCCACACCAGGCGACCTGGCGGAGGTGACAACGAGCCCAACCCACAACCATGCGGCTCTGACTGCAGCAGAAGTAGTTCCGGGGGCCGAGGTTGCAGCATCGGTGCCACGCCCCAAGGTTTCTGCGGCGGCGGCTTGCACATCCTGCTGGGAGGGAAGCTGGCGGGAGGGACGGCGCCCTGCCGCCAAACAGTCGCCGTTGCGAAATTGGACAACAGCGGTTTCTTCATGAACTTCCGGAGGTCGGAGATCATATGCTTGGCCGTCTAGGTGAAGCGCTCGGAGCGCCGCGCAAGCTACACATGCAGGAAGGCAGCAAGGAATTAGGCGTCCGTCAATGACGACACCAACCGCGACATTGCCCGGTGCTTGGGGGCAACCAATTAGATGCACAGCTGTGGCATCGGGCTGCGGCATGAGCAAGACTATCCCGGCCCAACCACGGCTGCGTGCATGGCCTTGAAACAGGACAAAGGGATTAAGTTCAGGCCCAGCAGAGTATTCCACAATGTCACATTGCTGGCGGGCAGTGAAGGGGTTGTGGATACAAAAGGGCGTGCCCAATGGGATGGCAGCGGCAAATGTGCGTAGGCCGCGTTGGAGTCCAAGCAAATCAGCTTGGACCCGGCGAATAACATCCTCATCGGCAGCCGGCTCCCTGTCGAGAGTGGAGGGCCAAAGTCCCAGAGCATAATCCTCAAGAGGGCGGGCCGCACGAAGGTAGCGCAAACGAGGCTGGAAGGGGGCGTTCACCGGCTCCGGTGGAGGAGGTCCCGCTGGAGTGGTGAAAGGGACTGGTGCCCCAGAAGCGTCCGACATGTTCTCAGCTTGGACAGGAGGGGGACCTTCTTCATCAGACGACTCCTCGGCCGAACAATCAGGCGGAGGGAAGATAATAGAGCCTTCGCTCACAGTGGCAAGAGCAAGAACGCTCCTAAAAGCAACCCCCCTAAGACCGAGAAGAGCCCCGACTAAGAACCAGCTAACGGAGGACGGGAGAGCCAGCTTGTGGCTTCCAGAAGTACCCCCGATATCAAGCAGATCGACGTTCGGGGCCGAGGCGGCAGCGCAAGTGCTTTGGGAGGAAAGCCTCAGAACGGAGGGGGAGTCTCCAACAGGCTCAGCGTCAGGCTCCGCAAGCCCCGCCCACAGTCGTGACGTATGGAAAGAGAGTTCACGGGACAGTAGATGAACCCGGGAAACGGTGGCATGGTCGAGACCGGTACCGTTACCTGAGAGATCAGTCTGGACACCTTGATCGACCAAGGGGTTTTGCAAGGCGCCAGCAGCAAGTTGATTACCACGCCCGTCAAGCCGGATGGCCGGTTCCAGAGCAGGGCCACGACTGGGAACATGTCGGAAGAAGGGGCTATCAATGACTAACGGGTCAGGGTTCCAGGGATCATCGTCTCCCGGTATTCTTGCAAGGGCGCCGATGATGATCTGAATGACAGCTCCAGAGGGGAAGTCGGGCAAGGGAGCTCCAGGCGGGTAAAACTGGCCAGCAAAGGAAAGAGCTGGGCAACGGTCTGGCAAAGGTCCCCCTGGGAACAGGGCTCGGATGTGAGCGGAGACAACATCCCAATGAAAAGGGGTGTGCCCAAAAGTAACAACAGCCGCGTCTCCCCAGTGCAGCAGCCAGAATCTAGCAGTAGGATGTGTGGTGGGCACTATCGGCACAAAGAGAACGTGCTGCACGGTCCCGCCGGGTGAGGAGAGAGTAGACCGGAATTCACCAGGGTCGTCAATGTGGTGTAACCGGCACATCAATTCGCGAAGCCAGCGGGTTGGGTAACCCTGTGGCCGCCAAGGCAGATCGACAGGCACGGGGACATTGAGTGTCCAGATCCGCATGGTAGTAGATGCAGGCGGGGGAACGTCAGCGACTGTAGCCAGGGCAGTGCTATAAGGCGGGTGCATAGCAGCTGATTGCCCCCCAAGAAGAAGCAGGGTCAGGCCGCCGAAGATAGCCGGCGAGCAAGCTCTCGCCGCTACGACATGAAGGACGCCATCAACAAATCGGCCGACCAACCCTGGGAGAGCACGGCCAATGAGAGCCCTAGCTCCTTGGGGGCTCGGTGACATATGACGCACCTCAGCCGAGGGTTCGACACTGTGCACAACCCCATCAGGCTCAATGGCACAAAAGAAGAAAGAGCAGTGAGAGGTAAAGTGCTGGACCACTGGCCGTAGCAACTCACACCCAATGGAATCCCTAAGGATCCACCAAACTGGTGGAGATGGCGGGGTAACCAAAATGTCCAAGACCTGCGGATTCGAGTCAAAGGCAACATGGAGCCCATATTCACAGTCAGGCAAGAAGGCTCCAAGATATGCACTAAGATGCAGGTCAAGGTGACGCGCAAGAACACGCAGATGGATCGGGCCTTGCCCG
Source organism: Symbiodinium sp. CCMP2592 (assembly GCA_905221615.1). Lineage (NCBI taxonomy): Eukaryota > Dinophyceae > Suessiales > Symbiodiniaceae > Symbiodinium > Symbiodinium sp. CCMP2592. Next base: position 1,316,225 of record CAJNDT010006191.1, on the reverse strand, counting down.
GGTAACCACAGATGCAGCTGGATTTCATACTGTGGTGAAGTGCGCTCAACGTAGGCACCTAGCTGAGGCGCCGCGACTGCAAAACCATGCGTTTGTCGCCCAAGCTCGTGCGTCCAAGACATGGTGCAGGGCCGCGTGAAGTCACGACGAGTATGCAAAATGTCGTCAGCAGAGCGCCGAGGAACCAGAGTGGCGGGCTCAAGAGGCAGCTGCACCGAATCAACAGGGAGCGCCAGGAGACCCAGCAGGCACAAGAGCAAGCTGCGCCCAGGACAAGTCAGCCCAAGTGCAAGGGACACAAGAGTCGGTGGAGCGGGTGGTGGGCTCGGAACCGGTGAATGGCAATTATGCGCTAACTGCGAAATCCCTTCAGGCGAGTCATAGCCTACACTAACACACCTCCCAACGACACTGGCAAGGTCCCGGGGAAACGGCCAGATCTGATTACTATCCGACAAAAAGGTCTGGGGCAGCTCCCAGAGGGAGAGAGAAAGCGCTTGGGCAACGGCCTCCCATGTAGGAACAGGTGTGCACATGCCAACAAGGCGACCCCCCTCGCGAAGGGCCCAGACAGCGAATCCAGGCATGCAGGCCACAAGACACTTTACGTGCCAAGCATCACACCAGAGATCGACAAGCTCGGAAGCGGAATCTGGTGTAACCCCGGCGCCACATAGGGTCGGGGGTGCTTGCAGAACAGCCGCAGGTGTGCTAGCGGAGATAAAGGGAGCGTTAGTCTGAACCCCAACACTATGAGAGACTCGAACCCGAGGCGGCGGCAGGGGCGGGGGACTACGAACAATCCTAGGCTCCCAATGCAAATGAAGGAGGTAGTCGCGAGCCCTTGCAAGGTCAGCCTGGACATGAACATGCCAATAGTGACAATCCCCTCGTCCGGGGATAACGGTACATTCCCAGGACAGCACCGACAAGCCAAAAGGCTGCAACCGACGTAGCAAGACAGCTGCAGGGCGATTGCTGTAAAGAAGGCTGTCGAGAAAGACAGGGAAGGACTCGAAAACTCCAGCAAAGGCTAGAAAAAGGCCTGCAGCGGAAGGATCAGAGGCATCAGTCAGGCGATAAGTAACACAGTCTTGGCCCGGACGGGCAACACAAAACGCTGCATGTGGGAGGGCATCCGCCCCAGGGATCTCAACAAAGACATGACGGCCAGGGATGACACTCTGCAGGAGGGTGCTCAGCACAGTGATGTCAAGGGCGTACGACCGCGGAACCTCGAAAGAGAGCACCCCTTCAACGGAATGAAGGAAGGACACCACCCTCGACTCCCGAAGCCACCGAGAGGCGGAGGCGACATGAGGCGGGAGAGTGAACGCCGAGACATCAAGCGTACGTTGCTCGGAGTTAACAATCACCCGAATGACATCACCGTGGCGAAGTCTGTGTGCCAGGCCTTTCAAGATTTGGATGTCACTGCTAGAGGCTGCTTCCTGAGCGGCAGTAATAACCTGATTCGGACTATAGTCGAACGGAAGTTCGCTGCAAACAACCTCCCTGCCTAGATCAAAAAGGACCGTAATTGCTTCCGGGTGCGATGGCAGGGACACAAGGTGAACAGCTTCAAGCGTAAGCCCGACCGACGCCGCAACAATCTGAGATCGTCCAAGTCGAATGGCTTGGCGGTACAGCTCCGCAGACACATCACGGGCCCGATCGGTGCTTGAAAACTCAAGGCGCACATCGGAGCCTGGCAGCCAAAGACGGCAAGTTATAAGGAAGACCGAGTTAGGGGACGGAAGTGATAACCAGAGAGGACCATCCCCGAAGTCACCAGTCAGGAGCCACTTGGACTGCAGGTGAGAGTGGGCTCCAGCAGGAGCAGCAATCTGGCGGTCTGGAGCTCTGGCAGCAGAAAGAACAGCATCACGGGGCGATGCAGGTTCGCTGTGGATTTGAACCGCTGCAACAGGAGAAAGGTGCAGCAGGAAGCAAGCAACACTCCACGTGCCAAGTCCAGGTTGCTTTCCGGCATGCCCACCTAAGACCCCCAAGACAGGAAGGACTACCCAGGGCCTTCGCAACATGTGGACAGCAGCAGACGTGTCCGAAGCCGGCTCCTCAATTTGCTCAGCAGCGCGAGGGACCGAAGAATTAAGGAAAACAGAGGGTGTAACTCCGGTGCAGGCAGGCATACTGGCGGACGCAGAAGCTCTCGCGGGTGAAGGCAACAGGGTGTGCTGAAGGGCGGAAATGGTATCCGAAGTACCTGGAGTGTCCCACCCGCCGACCTGGTCCTCCGAGGAAGACGAGGA